>BBSZ01010271.1:3040-18607 GCA_000981365.1 Subanguina moxae
TTATTATTTTTTTATTTTTGCTCTTATTTTTACATGAATCTATGTATCTGAAGCTGAAAAATGCATTGGGGCAAGAAGAGCAAGGATTGCGTTGTTAATGATGCACTCATAAAAATGTTTTTGGTTAAATATTTTGGCAAAATATTGAAAAACCTCGATATAACGAACCCTACAACTAGTTTTGGTTTAAATACCCTCGATATAACGAACCCTCGATATAACGAACATTTTGGCTGGTCCCCAGGGGTTCGTTATATCGAGGTTTGACTGTATGCCTAAATGTAGTTTTTGGGGTTTGGACCTCAGGCAAAATATCGTAATTTTTGGCTTTCCAGAAATCGACTAACTACGACTAAAAAGCGCCGAAAATACTTATTTTACAGTTTTTACTTTATTAAAAATGCTTACAAGGTGCTAAAACAACATGGCACGAAGGCAGAAAACGATGGGAATAAAAATATGAGAGCAGACCATCCGCTTAGCGACAGCCCTTAAAACAGACAATTCAAACAAAACAAACATGCATGAAGAGGCTTTTTCATGCAAAAGTCTCTGCCATGATACATATTATGTTTCTTCTTCCGATTAAGCCACACCTCAAAACTTGAAAATTTACTACCAAGAGAATTTATTACTTTTTACAATGGCACAAAAATAATTTTTCGAAACTATTCAGGTGCGGCCTGATGGGAATACCGTATTTACTCCATTAAGCGGGCATCCTCTAATAAGCGGGCACCCTAGCTGATGAAGTTGCAGCTCTTCCTGAGTTGTTTGAGATCGATCTCATTGTGTTTCCTAAAATATTTGAATTATGATACGAGAAAAGGTCGAAAATTAAGCGGGCACCCTCTAATAAGCGGGCCCCCTAGAAAAGGATCGAAAAATAAGCGGGCATGCCCGCTTAATAGAGTAAATATGGTAGGTACCGTAGGCTTGGTTTAAAAATGACTGAAAAAAATTAGAAATGATGTTGAATAGTCCATAAGTACCAAAAACTGCCAACTACAATTGCGAAATTTTAGAAAGGATTTGGATGGACAAACGGAGTAATTCTCGATCTCCTAGACAAGTAAATTTATTACAATGGGTTGCTCTAAAAGTTCGTGAAATTTTGAAGACTTTCGAATTTGGAATGTAATCCTATAACTTTTTGGCTAAATTTTTTAAAAAATATCTAAATTAACAAGAAAATATAGTAAAGAAAGCTTTTTAGTTAGACTTCTGTATCCCATGTCGTCCCAAACACGTTTTTAACTACTCTTTTGTGTGTTTTAGTACTTTAAGCATAAAGAAAAAGTGTTTTTAGGTGTGGGAAGACAAATTTTAAAAGAAAAATTTGCCAAAATTTTTAAAAAAGAATTAAGGCTTTTTAATTTTTAATAGTGAATTACAGTTGTGTGGTAGTAGAGAAAGGCCAAAAATAAATTTTGAACAGTTTTGAATGCCTGGGGTCTACAGCATAAAGAAATTTTTATAGACCTGCTATTTTTGTGCATCTAAAGTGTGTTCTCGAGTGACTTACTTTTCTATGCTCTCAAGCTATACTCTTGATGATAAATGCATTAAGAAACTCTTTTTGAAGAGCTCCAGTAACTAAAATATAGCAGAAATCAAAAAATAATGGGTATGTATGTGCCCTACAGAAATGGTTTAAATGGGGAAGCAAAATAAAAATTAGGGTTGTGAAATGGAGAATTCTCCGGAGAATGGAGAATTCTTTTTCTTTTATCGTTGTTGTCTTTTCTTCCTATTTTCTTGCCTTATGCTGTGCCATGTTTAGAGGCCTATTAAATTTAAGCCTCTGCATTGGTGCTGAAACTATTTCACTCGAGCGAAAGAGATGAATGCCAACGGGAATTAGGAGTTTGTCTGATCCTTAGATACTGGAGTATTGAAAGCCTTGTGTTAAAAACATATGGCTCTCTTCTGTGTCTTTGCTTTCGTCTTCTAGCTCTGGCCTTCGGTAATCTTTTGATTCGTAGCTTTGGATTAAATAGAGCCCAAATTTCGCAATCCTCGCTACACAACCGATGCCGCACGAATGGTAAAACACTTGAAGGTCTTTTATTAATCTTAAACGGTGACCTATTTATAAACTTCGCGTTTCACGAATACTAGAAGATTGGAGCGTAAGCTATACACCAAATCAATCGCCTCACGAAAAGAAGCCGTCCTTTGAAGTCCTTCGAAATACGTTTGAGCAAATGTATTTGTGTTATGTCAATAAAGACGTTTTATTGATGTATTTGAATAATCATTTAATTTTTATTTAGAACTGCAAAATTTGGGCTCTATTTAATCCAAAGCTACGAATCAGAAGATTACCGAAGGCCAGAGCTAGAAGACGAAAGCAAAAACACAGAAGAGAGCCATAAGTTTTTAACACAAGGCTTTCAATACTCCAGTATCTAAGGATCAGACAAACTCCTAATTTCCGTTGGCATTCATCTCTTTCGCTCGAGTGAAATAGCTTCAGCACCAATGCAGAGGCCTAAATTTAATAGGCATCTAAACATAGCATAAGGTAAGAAAATAGGAAGAAAAGACAACAACGATAAAAGAAAAAGAACAGAGTAAATATTTTAATAGTAAATATCTGAGTAAATATTTTTAGTATATACTTTTTTGTATAAATGCTCCCTTTTCAGATACGGTTCAACTCTAACAGTCTCCGCATCTCATCATGTTGCTGCTAGTTGCAGACTAGGACTCATATTGATGTCGTCTAGCTCAATTATTGGACTTCTGTTTAGAATGTAAATGAACTCAGTCACTCATTTATAGAATCGGAAATTTTAAATTTATTAGTTTTTTCAACTAAATAGTCGCTAGTGCCTACCGGTTTCCAGTAAAAGTATGACAATCTTTACAGGGTGTTTCTAGAGCAGCGATAGATTGTGCCATTTGAAATTGTGTCAAAATCAAACGACGATTCAAGACTCCATAGATGGATATGGGACAAAGTACACCCGCGACAATATACACCCTACGACAAAAAAATTAAACCAAGTAGACATCCACTTGGTTTGGTTGGTGCATGGATATATAAGTTGACACTTCAATAAGACGACACCTTGCATAGTACCGTTCAGTAGTAGTGATACTTAAGAAAAATTCAAGCAAATGATTATGTGGATTAGTGGATAAGCTTGTGGTCCTATAGAAAACATGTTGAATACTGAACACCGGATGATGGATGGATAAGGGGAGTATAAATAAATAAAATATTTAGGGTGCATTTTGTTGCGAGTGCACTTTGTCGTAGGCCCTCATAGATCGCCTACACCTCCCTCAAGGCACTTAATCTATTTTGTTAAGCATTGGTACAGTTTGAATTTAGCACAATCTATCGCTGCCCATTTTCTATCGCCAGTTTTTTCAAGAAATGCAATTCCATTTTGCTTTTGAGTTATTTTTAAACTTTTTTTTTTATAAATTCTATCTTGTGATCACGGTCAAGTTGTCGACTTGAATCTACTCTGTAAATTTGATCGTGATCTGAAGATCGAATGTGCAGAAAGAGTTTAGACTTTAAAGGAACTCCAAATAAAAATGATATTTAATTCCATTTCTGAAAACAGTGTCTACCACATAGCCATGCATTTACGCCGTAAATTAGTTTGGGTAAAGATGTATAATGCAGGAGAATTTGAAAACAATAAACAGTTTATCGCTGAACAACACAACCGAGGCTGTCGAAGCTTAAAAGAATTCAAAGGTTTCCATTATAATGTTTTTTTTTTATCTGTGGCTCCTCCGCCTTTTTTTGCAGTTTTAATTTTTTTATGCCCACTTTGCAACTGAATGCACGATCTCACTTTTGCTTAATGAATATAGCGGCAGATCGATAGATGTTAAAAGACGACAACGCTTCACCACTATCCTCCCTAATTGACACGACCCTGTCCTAAAACGGGGCTATTGTGACAATTAGTAAAAACTAACAAGGAGAGTGAGAGGTGGCAAATACGCCACATTTTTTACGATTCCGTAATGCCAATCTTGTTGCAAACTCGGTTTCACATAAGGGCGAACTAGATGACGAGATCCCAAAAACAATAAACGTTTTATTGTCGAACAACATAACGAACAACAGATTAACAGTTGACGGATGAACAAATGTTTGGGAGCGCATTAAATCATTCGCTCCAGTAGTTTGTTGATCTGATCCTCGCGATTTCCAAAGTCTCCACCCTCGACAAAGTGATTCGCCTTCTTAGTGAACCCACCATTTGGGTTGCTGAGCTTGAAGGGCCACAAGAAATTGGTCACCTGCTTAAAGTGTTGGCCCACTGTGTAGATTTCATGAATGATGTCTTCAACACAAATCACATTGTACTTCCCTGAAAAAAGCATTTTAGCGCAGAAATCAAGGCAGAGAGTAAAGTAAACTCGAAAAAGACTTTAAGACTAACCAAGGTTGTTTTCCACAATGGTGTTGTCCGTGATTGCGATTCGCTGCCCCTTCTCCTTAGCATAGCCTCGCTTGTAAACCAGCTGACGGATTATCTTTTGACTAGGATAGCCTGAAAAAATATTGAATATTATATTCTGAAAATGCCACATATCTTAAAAATTCTTATACCCCAGGCGATGTATGGATCAGCAATACGAAGCATCTGGATTGTGGCCTTGTTCAACTTGACGAAGACGCCATTGTTGATCTGACGAAGTCGAAGTAGCTGGAGCACCTTGCGGGGACGAGGATGGATCTTGTTTATTCCGCGAATTCGGACAACGAATGCCAGCTTTGGCTCATCAGGAACGTAGTAGTTTCCTGCTTTCTTGGCTTCACGCTTCAGTGCCAAATCAGCCTTCTGTTGCTTGCGATATTCGATCAGGTATTGCTCGGCGCGTTTGAAGATTTCCGTCTTCTTCTCTTTGGCGATCTGGAATTGAAGCGAATTATTCACTAAATACTAAGAATTTTGAAGATCTAACCTTCACTTTGTTGACCTTATTCTTCACAGTACCAGCACGTAGAGCAGCGCGGATCTTTCTACGTTTCAACAATGTCTCCGGCACAGTCGGCAGTTTCTTCGACCCAAAAGTAGTAATTTTGCCAAAAAGATAAAAAGCGTAGGAAATGAAGACTTACTCGACCATTTTGACGACGATGAGCAAATAAAAGCTGAGTTCAACAAAAACTGGAAAGGAATAAATTTGCCTATATGCGTTGTAAATTTAAATCTCTTTTCACAAAGGTAAATCAAAATGAATGAAGAGTGAGATGCTCGAAAAAACCAAAGGATAAAACGATAATTTAGGAGCTAGCAAATAAAATGATGGAATTTTCCTCTACCGTATGACGCAAAGTCTTTTAAAAGTTCTTTTCGAGACAAACAATTAGTGATTATCAAATTTCAATGGCGTTGCGATCGATGGTAGCGGGCTGACGTGGTGAAGAGAAAAGAAGGGAAATAATAATTCGTGCTCACACTTTTCACACACAACACTTTATTTCAGTTTTATTGTATCCTTGCCGTTTCTATTTGCAATATGGGATCGAGAGACGATGAATATGATTACTTATTCAAGGGTTTGTTGTCTGTATTACATTGCCAAATGATCTTAAAAAATCTTAATTAGCAGTTTTTTCGTCTCATATTAATCTAAAATAATCTCCTGTACAATTTATCCCAGTCAATTTTAGAATTTTTTTTTTCAAATTTATTACGCCTGTTTTTAGTTGTGCTCATTGGAGATTCTGGCGTAGGAAAATCCAATCTTCTCTCCCGTTTTACTCGCAATGAGTTCAACTTGGAGTCAAAAAGCACAATTGGTGTTGAATTCGCTACTCGAAGCATACAGGTATTATGAAAATTCTCTTACTAATCCTTAAATACTATCCATAATTGTCATGGTGAAGTATACAACATATCTAGTATCTAACATATCTACTCGTCTCTAAACATTTTCTATGATTTTGTTTGCTCTGACTCATCTTTGAACGCAGTTTAAAAAGAGAAAAATATGGTGTCAGGAAGAACTAAAGGAATTCTATAATCGCTAAAGTAGCTTTGCCAGTCCTAGTTTACCCTTTGTGAGAGATTTCAAAAGTCGACAATCAAGATTTTTTGTTTATTTTACCTCTAAAAAAATAAGTGTTTTCTCATTACTTATGGTGGGTTCAATTTGACTTTTTGAAGTACCCCCGGAGACATTTTTACATGTTTGTTTTATCGTTATCGGATTGACTACCGAACATATATACTGTCTTTCCACTTTTTGCAAGTCAGACAATTGGGGCAATTTAGTGTGGTCTTTGACTAAAACTACCAATCATTTACCAGCCGTGGTTTTAATGCACTATGTTTAGGTGGAAGGCAAAACCGTAAAGGCACAAATTGTAAGTTTGATTTTTAATATTTTGACCATCTTCTAGAATCGCATTTCTTGATTTAGTGGGACACTGCAGGACAAGAGCGATATCGAGCAATCACTTCAGCCTATTATCGAGGTATTGTGTTTTTGTTGAATTTCTGGAAAAATTCAAGGCGATCCAAGAAGTGTGCACAATTTTAAACGTCCGTAACTTTTTCTTGATCGAATTTCGAAATTCTGCTTTTACAGGTCGATTCAGCTTGTAACGGCAATTTTTTGCATATTACACAAAAAATGATAATAAAAATTTAAAAGTTTTCCAAAAGTTGCCTTAGTTCTTCATATGATTTGAAAAGAACAATACTTCTTTTTGCCGCAAATTTTCGTTTATAATTTCGGATATGGTGAAAACTTTTTTTTTCTTAATTTCAATGTGTAATCGATGCATTTCATGCTAGAGCGACGACTTCTTATTCTTCTAGTGCTTACACAGCAGTCATTTTTTACTTTTCGATGAGAATAAAGTAACCGGTGGTCCAAAGGTTCATGGACAAACTTCAAAAAAATGTGTTTGTGGCAGTGTTTTTGGCCTATGTTCTGCTGGTGCCTTCTGGGCATGTTATGTACCAAAATGTAGCCTAGATCATTTTTTTGAAGTTTGTCCACGAACTTTGGACCACCGGTTAATAGTCATTCCATTTACTGCTGCAGTCTCACACTTGTTATAATTTTGCTTTATTCTCATCAAAAAGTAAAATATGAGTGTTGTATAAGCACTAGAAGAATAAGAAATCGTCTCACTAGCATGCAACGCTTTCAGTGTTTTCAATAATCAGAAACACAATGAAAGGCAGAATGAAAATTTGAAGTTTTTAAAAGCATAATTTGTTTCTGATTTTTATTCTGCATTTGGATGCCTACTTTTTGATATCAGAAAGTAGGCATTTAAATGCAGAATAAAAATCAGAAACAGATTTTGCTTTTGAAAATTTCAAATTTTCATTCTGCCTTTCATTCTGTTTCTGATCATTGAAAACACTGGCAATATGCCAAAAAATTGCCATTACGCGCTGAGTCTATCTGTGAAATATATGAAAGTGGAATTTTGAAACTCGATCTAGAAAAAAGTTACGGGCGTTTAAAAGTGCACATTTCTTAATTCAACTTGTAGATAAGTTGTCTCTATATCTTTCTGCTTTAGGTGCGGTTGGTGCGCTTCTCGTCTATGATATTGCTAAACATGTGACGTACGAGAATGTCGAGCGGTGGTTGAAGGAGCTTCGTGATCATGTAAGAGGTTTTATAAACTGACAAAAAATAGTGTGTACAAGGTAATATGTACATGGCGAAATTAATGTTAATGCTAATAGAGGAAAAATTTTCCAAGCAAGATGTTTTTGTGCTTTTTTGATTTTTGTCTTATAGGCTGATCAAAATATTGTCATAATGCTGGTGGGAAACAAGAGCGACTTGAGACACCTTCGAGCTGTCCCTACTGATGAGGCAAAGGCTTATGCTGAACGTAACCAATTGTCGTTCATAGAAACTTCGGTAGGATTCCACTGAAATTATGGAGATGCTGATTAATGCGTGTTTAGGCTTTGGACTCAACAAATGTAGAGGTGTGTGAGTGCTTCTTCGACCACCTTTATTCTCTTTTTCAAACAATTTGTGTTTGCCAACTGACATTGTTTTAAAATTCTTATTTTAGGCTGCCTTTACCAACATCCTCACTGAAATCTACCGGTAAGTCTTTGGAACTCGTCACCTTCATCGTTTTACAATTATTATTTTTACAGATCAGTGAGCACAAGGTAAGTGTAACCTGAGTAATTTTACCTTTTTGCCGATATTTATGGGTCCGAATAATACTGGGGTACAGTATCATCTAGGAACTGCCTCTCCATGAAATCTAAAGATGATTTACTTAGGAATAAAAGAATACAGCCTTTGGCATTAAGAGCGGTACTACCCGCGTTCTTATTTTCACATGAGTATTTTCACATGGTTGGCTTTCATTTTTCGATATTTTTGACTTTTTATCAAGCAACTATTCGTTGATATTTGATGGCGGAAAGTCAGTTAAAACTTGGTAAAGGGTCAGAACATTTCCTTTTGGTTTCTAAAAATCCTTATGTCTGGGCTTATTTATTCGCACTTCATAAATCCTGAAAGTTTTTGGAACGGGCCCGAGCTCACGCTTATATATAAGCGTGAGCCGGTCATGAAAGCGCTATTGGCATTTGAAAAAAAAAATATTGATGTATATGGGCAGTACTCTATACGTGACTTGTATCCATTCACTTTTCAGTTCAACTACAAAAAATATTTGCGCAGTCGATTCGTGCTCGAAGTCATATATGAGAAATGCAAAAATAAAGATGTACAACATTTGTGTGATCTTTATTTTTTTTCGGTAAGCAACATCGTCCATAAATGCTAATATGCCACAACAGATATGTTACAAGACTCAACCGTCCTGTTAGTATAATTCGGCGCAATAGGAACATAGAATAAAAATATTTTAAAGTATCACATGTTCGATTATTGCGCGACTTCTCCCTGGAAATTGATAAATGAAAACATGGAACCAAGCATGGAAGTTGGAGGTTATTTGTGGAAAACTTGAAATGAAATTCGGCTGTAAGTAGTACTTCCTTGATTGTTGCCTTCGCTGTTCCCATCGCTATTTTCGCTGAAAAAATACGCAAACAAAAGAACGGTGAATGTAAAATAAAGAAGGTCATTTAATGGCCCAGAGGTTTTTTGACTGAAAAATCCTTGACGTTTGGCTGGCACATGTCGGCTTGGGTCGGCTTTTGTGATAAAAAAAATTAAAACCAGAAAATCAAAAGTGCACAAAATGTGAGAAAATCAAAAAGTCAGAGGTTCGCCTCAGCCCTGACCATCAAATATTTCTACGGTTATATTGGGGTTTGTATGCAGACGCTACATCATGTATTTTTAGGCAAGTCCCACCAGACCGCATGGTTCCAATCACGGCGCAAAATAACATCACACTTTCCTCCACCAGCGACACTCAAGGAAAGAAGCAGTGTTGTGTGAATTTGTAATAAGAACAACAAAATAATCTGTGATTTTTGGAGACTTTGTTCTTGATTTGTGTGTGTTCAATTGCCTGTTTTCCTACGCCACACCTACAGTTTTCTTCTCTCTTCTTTTTGGCTGATTTTTAAATATATTTGCTTGTATTTTGTATTTGCTTTACTTCTTCATGAAGTGCGAGAGAATTTCTTCTTTTTTGCCGAGTCTATTTAACTTATGCGGATTGAAATATTCTCACTCAAATCAACCGAATGTTGCGTGCCTAAGAGATGAATTTATCTGTTTAATGAAATTATGTTTCTCTCCTCCGAAATTTAACAATTATTTTTTTATCTATTGATTAGTGTATTTATTACACTGTCTCAGAAGCGCTGTAATTGGATGATGAGTGCTCCTCCTCTGTTCAAGCTTGCAACAAAAAGATACGGGGTTCTTTATTTGTCTTCCGATTGTAGTGTTTCCTGCACGTTTTTTTAGAATCTGCAAATAAAATCAACTTTTTTGAGGTGTTATAGTAAAAAAAAAATTTTTTCTTTCCTCATTAATTACCTGATAGATGAGCAGAAGACAGTCGTTATCCTGGAATATTTTCATCCATCTTTGCGCTCCTCCTTCACTTTCGAACAGCTCTCCCGGAATTGGCGGCAGAAGGGTGTTATGAACTACACCCACAAGTACGTAACGAATACCAACCTAATCGTTGCAGCAGGTACAGTGAAACTCATTTTTACCTATGCGAACTAAACAAAATTGCTTAACTTCTTCCTGCTTAAACAACTGCTTAAAAAAAATAAGTGGAAATAAGTAGACTGGATGTAAATAAGTTGATTTCTGATAAATAAGTAGACTTTGCAACTCTCTGCAACGCCTATAGAGCCAAAAAAGTTATGATTATACAAAAATGGCGATAATTCCTGGAACTTCCTCTATTCAATCCAGAGGAGTGGAGAGTCTCCACTGGAGACCGCTCAATACAAAAAACATTCCATAAATTTTCTACCATATAAGTAAAGCCCTAGCTCATATTTTGTATAACATCAGCACTAAAATTGTTTATTGTTTGTAAAATTATATCTCTGCCAAAAAAAGTGGTTGCATCCAGTGTTTCCAAAACTCAAATAAGAGCACTCTCGCTATAAGAGCACTTCAAGCTCAGTCCCAATTTGGCCTGATAAGAAATTAAGGTAAAGTGACACTCGATTTAACATAAACTTTTTCCGGTCCCAGCCTACTAATTGACCCTCGATTTAAGATAAATCAGGCGTTTTCGACGCCAAGTCCGACTTCAAAAAGGCCGGTTTTGTGAAGGTTGAAGAAGAACAAATTGCGGAGCTGATGGGCGAGGAAGTGCAACCGGCTTAAACCGGCTGAAGGTGATCCAATCGACGAGCTGAGCCTCCTCTGTGCGGAGCTGCAGCGGCTGAAATTGGCGGAAAGGGGTCTAGACGACTACTTGGCCATAGATGATCAGCTCGCAACTGGTGGAACGCGCACTCTAGCAGAAAGAACAGCAGATGTCTCAACAACAGAAGTGGAAGAGCCAGAAGTGGGCAGGTTTGTTTGGTTGTTTGGTTTTTATGGTCTTTTCTTTTCAGTGACACAGAGGTAATGAAGATCGAGGAAGAACCGAAACCGCCAGTCACATCCCGAGAAGCAGCCAAAACTTTGAGGATTCTTCAACGCTATACCAACTCAAATGCCAATCCTGTGATTCAACTATTGTGCGACAAAGTGGACAATGTGCTGGCCAAAGAACGAGTAAGAAGGTTGAAACAAGAGAGTCTTTTGAATTATTTTATGCCCAATCTTTGATTGTTTGTTGAATGAGTAAAACGCAGTCTATATTACTGCTGATTTTAAAGCTATTTTATGGTGGAAACTCGATATAACATAAATTTGGAGGTGGTTGAAGAAAACATAACTCGATTTAACATAAAACTCGATTTAACATAAGCTCTTCGGCGGTCCCTTGAATTATATTAAATCGAGTTTTAACTGTAGGTGTGCAAAGCGCCTGAGACTAGCGCTGGGAACCTAATTTGAAACAAGCATTATGGAAAGTGATAAGAATAAAAAGCTTAAATTATAAGGCTACTCTACAAATATTTTGTTTTATAACCTGAAAACAGAGCAATAAAGCAGATGCATACCACAACTACTAGGGAAATTTGCTATCTTTTGACATTAGAAAAAAACTTGAAGCAATAAACACACCATATTTGATTTAGTTTTGACATTTTCATTTTTGCTACATGGTCAATTCTATTTTTGCTCCTTGTTTGATAGAATAATCCGACAAAAGCACATCATCTTCCAATAAAGTCTTATTTTCATCTTGCAACTTTAAAATAAAAAATTTTACATTTCTTGTTGTGATAGCATTTTTCTTTTTCCCGTTAATTCTTTCCGTTTTATTTTTTATTCTCTTTTTAAGTTCACTGACTGTGCTATTAGCGTCGATCTTTAATGAATATTCACGGCCTTTGAATATAATAATCACTTCAATATCAGACTCAGTCATATCGATCTTTGACCCTTCACCAATTCCATAATCTGACAAAAGCAAATCATCTTCCAACAAAGTCTTATTTTCATCTTGCAACTTTAAAATTAAAATTTTTGCATTTCTTGTTATGATAACATTTTGCCTTTTCCCGTTCATTATTTCCGTTTTATTTTTTATTCTCTTTTTAAGTTCACTGACTGTGCTATTAGCATCGATATTTACTGAATATTCACGGCCTTTGAATATAATAACCACTTTAATATCAGGCTTAATCAAATAGATTTTTGACCCTTCAACAATTCCATAATCTGACAAAAGCAAATCATCTTCCAACAAAGTCTTATTTTCATCTTGCAACTTTAAAATACAAAATTTTGCAATTTTTTTTGTTAGAACAAATTTCTTTTTCCCGTTTATTATTTCCGTTTTATATTTTATTCTCGTTTTAAGTTCACTGACTGTGCTATTAGCATCGATATTTACTGAATATTCACGGCCTTTGAATATAATAATCACTTCAATATCAGGCATAATCAAATCGATCTTTGACCCTTCACCAATTCCATAATCTGACAAAAGCAAATCATCTTCCAACAAAGTCTTATTTTCATCTTGCAACTTTAAAATTAAAAATTTTACATTTCTTGTTGTGATAGCATGTTTCTTTTTCCCGTTTATTGTTTCCGTTCTATTTCTTATTCTCTTTTTAAGTTCACTGACTGTGCTATTAGCGTCGATCTTTAATGAATATTCACGGCCTTTGAATATAATAATCACTTCAATATCAGACTCAGTCATATCGATCTTTGACCCTTCACCAATTCCATAATCTGACAAAAGCAAATCATCTTCCAACAAAGTCTTATTTTCATCTTGCAACTTTAAAATTAAAATTTTTGCATTTCTTGTTGTGATAACATTTTGCCTTTTCCCGTTCATTGTTTCCTTTTTATTTCTTATTCTCGTTTTAAGTTCACTGACTGTGCTATTAGCATCGATATTTACTGAATATTCACGGCCTTTGAATATAATAATCACTTCAATATCAGGCATAATCAAATCGATCTTTGACCCTTCACCAATTCCATAATCTGACAAAAGCAAATCATCTTCCAACAAAGTCTTATTTTCATCTTGCAACTTTAAAATTAAAAATTTTACATTTCTTGTTGTGATAGCATTTTTCTTTTTCCCGTTCATTGTTTCCTTTTTATTTCTTATTCTCTTTTTAAGTTCACTGACTGTGCTATTAGCATCGATATTTAATAAATATTCACGGCCTTTGAATAGAATAGTAACTTCGGCTTCGTTGCTTGATGGACCCCCATTTGGTTGACTAGTATCCATCTGATCTATCTGATGACTGGAAGTTGCTTCATCATGCCCTGGAAAATAGTATTGTAACGGACTTGGGTTGAGGATTTCCATGTTTTGTCCAAAGTGTGGTGAGAATAGATAATCGTTTTCTCTTTCTTGATAAGCCTGTTGACTAGACATTAGTGGTTCTTGAAGAATATCTTGAGGAATATCGCCTAAAGGTGTTATAAAATTAAAGTTTATGTACTGTATATGAAATATCTTTTGGAAAGAGATGTTTCATCTCCATATATTTCATTACACCTTTCTATTTTGAACTTCTCGAAAGATGTATCTTGTTTTCTGCACAAAACTACCACTTTTAGGTAGTTTGAAGTTGACTGTGAGATGGAGGTTAAGTCTAAGCATGAAATTTGAAAACACTGCCACCAAAGTAGGTGATCCCCAAAAAACCGACTGCAAAGTTCGCAGTTTTTATGTGTTTGCACCGTAAACACATAAAAAACACACTTAGAAAAATTGAAAATAAATCTTTTAAAAAGATACTGCAAACATTTGGAGATGAGCCATCTCACGTGAAAAACCCAGTTAAAAATTATCGACCTGAATCAAAGTTTTTGCTGACCAAACGAATCCTAAAGTCTTCTTCTATTCCGTATTGACAAAGAAGGAACAGGTTTAGCAATTCTTCCTCACGAAAGTATAAAGTCTGTTCATCTTTCTCTATATTTGTTTTTTGCCATATCTTCTCTTTAAGATCAGCTACAGTGTCTGTGTGAGGGGAGACCGTCATATGTAACTCGCCCTTATTGCCATATTGAATATAAATTTTAGCAAGAGGGTAAACTATTAGAGGTTTCCCTTCTAACACCTGTACATGCCAAAGAATATCTATTGTTTGATTACTCGACGACATAGCTAAATATAAAATAAATATTAAACGCTTATAAAGTAGTAAAGTCAAGACTATAGTCATAAGACTATAATCTAAAGTAGAGACAGAAACGGGTCAAGGTCCCGACCCACCCCGAGTCGATTTTAGGGGGTAAAACCCCTATTGGGGCCCGCCCCACGATGCTTTAAAAACCCCGGTCTCGAAATTAGGTAAAACCCCGAAGAATAAATGTTTTGAATTTTTGATTAGTTGATATTTTTGTAACATTTTTTGACTGTTTGTTGTTATTGTCGGTCCCTGTGTAACACGTTATTTAGAATCGCTACTGCCAACGTTAGTTGGAAGATCGAGCTCTTCACAAAAAAAGATCTAACTCAATCAAGATCTTTTTTTTTTTTGATTGAGCCCTCCTTAGAAAGTGGCCCCTTACTTGTCCCCTCGTAAAATAATATGTAGTGCAATGAACCATATAAACAAATATATAATGAAAAAAAAAACAAATGACAAAAAAAGACCAAAAAAGTGATGAAAAAACAACAGGGGGGACCAAGGCAAAAAAAAATGTCCTCTTTTAGTATAGAGCCAAGGTGGCGAGTTGGGGGTGGCGACTTGGGATGGTGGCGAGTTGGTAGGCATCCAGCTGAGCCATGTCTACTAAATTCTCATTTAATTGTTGTAGGTGAGTGAGTATGCGTTTTTGTCAATAAATTTAGTTACTGGTGTGTCTCTCTTTTGTTTGAGCTTCTGTATGAATAAAAATTTTGCGAAAAAGAAGGCTTTGAAAACCCCGAAATTTGTTTCGGGCGCCCGCGGGGCCCGCCCCGAAGATCTCCTAAAACCCCGACCCCGAAGAATATTTTGATAGTCGAACCCCGAACGGGGCCCACCACGAAGCCATCTTTCTGTCTCTAATCTAAAGCTTTAAAATTATTACTATTACCATCTATACGTAATAGCTGGCGCTCTGTCGGAATACCAAATTCCCTTTCAATTGCTCCATGTAGAGAAAATATTCTTCTATCTTTCTGCGTTTCTAACTCTCTCTTAGTTAGAGGATTGCTTCCATCTACCACTGTTAGGCTAATTCCAATGCTAAAATTTTTCAGTCATAAATAAGGAGTTAATTCTTTTTTATATTTTAAACGAAAAAATATTGCTGTTGGAAAAATTAATATAAAATGGCTATATGTACTTTCACCCCTCAAATTAATCATTTATCTCGTCAAAATAATTTTTTACCCCGTCAAATTTGAATTCCCCGCAAAATAATCATTTATCCCTCAAACAAACCATTTGCCTTCTTAAATTTGTACAATTTGTGCTTTAGTCAGCCATTCTTTTTCAGAAGTCCATGGTGTTAAAAAAAATCATATACAAGTAACATTGATCACGTAAATGAATTGACGGGACAGAATTTGAGGGATAAATGATTATTTTGCGGGAATTCAAATTTGAC
>BBSZ01010326.1:0-11206 GCA_000981365.1 Subanguina moxae
ATTGTGTTTTTGACCCACTTTTTCCAGGTGTCTCTCAGGTAACTTACTACTTAACTTGTAGCTTATTGTCTTAGCTACAATTTGTGTGGTAAGCTGCCTGAGAGACACCTGGAAAAAGTGGGTCAAAAACACAATGCCAAAAACACGATTTTGAATTAGGGGGGGAGCTATTAGAGGAAATACGGTACATTAAGAAAATGGAAAAAATGGACTGGCATCGAAAAACCCCTCAACTGTTCCAGCCTTTTAACGTCTGCAATCAAATTGATGGGCCAAGATTCTTGTGTTTACACTTTGGTCTTCTTCCATCTCATAAACAACAAAGATATTGAGAGCAAAAAAAGTTTACCAAGTTTTTGTTTGTTCTAACAAATTTAGGCAATATAAATAGCTAAAAAATTAGTCTATCAAAAGGGAAGACTTTAATTGGGCCATTGCGTGATTAACAAAACCATTTTCCATGAAAACAAATACATTTGTTATATTATAACATAATAAGAAGAACAGGAAACATGTATTTCAACAACAACAATAATTACTGTCCATTTTTATGGTACGTCTTACCTTTTACACATTAATAAATCGTAAAGAACAATTAAGTGGGTTAGGTGGTTATTAGGTTGTTTGCAAAGTCTACGAGCCCCTTTAGAACAGCTTTATTGACCAAAATTCAGGGGATTTCAGGGATTTTTGGTCGTTTTTGAAGAGTAGAACACGAGAGTAGAGGCCACCAACTTTTTGGACGACCTAGAAACCTCAACAATAAGTATTAGGAAGCGTTTAAGGCTGATATTAAGCACACAAACAAGAAAAGCTTTACAATAATCAACACAAAATTCTTTTTAGAAATGAAGACTTTTGATATCTCTCCAGCCATTTTCTTTAAGTCCAAGGAAGCACTTGGGTCATGAAAAGGCAAATTGTCCTCAAAAATCAAGTATTTTGACGCATTTCGGTCTCTCTTGGCTATCGTTAAGATGAGCACTGTAAAGAACTATAGTAAATACTTAAACCATCTATTTTGTATAATCTTTCAGCTAAACCTAAACCAGCCAAAGGCTACCCAAACTATCTGGAGGTAGGTAAACCAGATGGAGGGTAGATGGATCATGACTTGTATAGATGATTATCATAAATTTTTAATTTTAGGGCCGCAAATGCTGCGTGGTTATTTCACAGAGAGTTGGTGTCGGAATTTTAGCTTTATTAGCATTATGGCGCTGGCTTTTATGTTTGCACTTAATTACTTACAATCAGTTTGTTTGTCAAGATATTGACGAGGAGGTGTTGTGAACAGAGGCTGGAGATGAGGGTTTCGAGTTGACGGCTATTGGAGATGGGTGTTGTTGAGGGGCAGAAGCCTTGTTGGAAATTGGCTCCTACAAAGCATACAATTTTCATTAGCTTTCCAAGACTTAGGAGAGTTTATCATGAAGGTGATAAATCATCAAAGAAAAAGGGCCAACCAAATAATAGGAGTCTCCAGACGCAGAGTCCGTTGGTGCACCCCCACTATTTTGAACTCCTGTTTTGCCATCTTTGCCTTAAATTGATAACGGAAATTATACACAAGGCTCTTGTTTAGTCCATCCTATATAATTTTAAACCAAAAAAAGGCAAACCTTCACTATTCCTGCTGTGAGCACTTATAGGTCTACCAGATGAGTCTCGCAAACTGTGCACACCTCCTTGGCTGGAAGAGCTAGTGGACCGCATTATTGGGTTGATCAATTGCTTCATTTTCTCGGTGGCTGAGGCAGGCACTGGGTTGGCTGATGGACTTGAGCTCCCCTTTGGAGCATCATTTCGAACATCTATCAGGTTTTGCAGACCAACTACATGGCCGGGTCCCATGTGAATGACGTGTACAAAGTCGGAGGGCCCACTTATTGGCAATCTTTGACTTCGCCTATCTCCTCCATTAGGTTCGTCTCTGGAGGTTTTCATGGAAAACTTCCTCCTCCTCTTTTGAATACCTTTTGAGCTGAGCAGCTGAGATGTTTGGGGAATATACAGACGCTCATCGGAGGCTGTAATTGAAGAGATTAAAAAATATATGAACTGTCTAAAATAACTGCCGTCCTTATTCCTACCAAAGTTTTACGCATGCTTTCGGCCCTAAAAAGCATTTGATGATAAATATCTTACATTGCATTTGACTGCCCAGCAACACCAAATGTGGAGCATCCAACACATAACACAACACCAGAAGACCTTCTTGACTCAAGGGTCTAGCTTTCTTCAAATTGACTGTTTGTATCCATTCAGCGGTCACAACATTGAAGACTACTATTTGATACTCTGTGTACAAACACAAATAAGGTCTAGAGTACGAAAAGGCAGTCGGTTTTGATGGAAACATCAATTCTTGGGCTCGGCATCGCCGACCTTGTGAGTCAACATATATGCCAAGCCTTTGGAAAACTAGCAGAAATTCTCTGGTGTCTTCATCTCCATGCACACTTACTATCATTTCGGCGTCGTGTAGCGTCTGGTTGAGGAATTGAAGTGAACCATCCTCCAAATTCACCAACGCTGAAATACTAATTTTAATCCAAAAAGTTTCTTATGGTTTACTAAGCGATCGATTCCCGACTCAAAAACGCTCGTCTCTCAATAATTTCTTCCGAAAAAAACTGACAAGTCTGACTATTGTCGATTAAATTCCACATCCGGAAACTGCTGGGATATCCCACAAATAGTTTTCCATTGGAGATGCGAATGGTTTGTGGTTGACCAGGCTGAAATGGTCAATTAATGACGGGGTAACTGATTTTATCTACTCACCATTGCCATTTCCCTGATTTTGTGGTGTCTCTTCTCAGACCTATCGATTTGGTAGACCAGAACAGTCTTTTGGACAGCTACGGCGAAGTAATGTTGGCTAGCTGGAGCACCAGATGTTGTTTGGTGTCTGGTTGAATGGCTGGACCCCCAGCACATCAAATGACAGTTCTTGGTGTCGTTTACCTTAATCCACTTTAAGTCTCGGCCATCCATGGCTGCAACTTCCAAAATCCAATTAATATTTTCCTTAAGCTTGTTGCTTTACCTGCTGTAGGTATGAGGCGAACATGTCGGTCTTTGGCTGTGCCAATCATCACTATTAGAAGCTAGAAACGAGAAATAAAATAGGATCAGTCGAAAATGTGATTTTGCAGGCAAATATCTTTTTGAAACCATTTCACCAAAAACGCAATTCACCTGTTCTTCAGCATCATATTCCACTTTCTCCACATTCCGTTTGCTGTTCTCTTTTTCACCTCCAACTGGTGTAATCATCTAGAAAACAAAACATTTTTTTTATCCTTCTTAACCAAATTCAACCGCATTACTTCTCTCTCTAGCTCCACACACATCAGCCCATGGTCTGAGAAGCCGACCACAAATTTGGTTTTGTCTATGATGGTGGCACATTGAGCTGTTCTTAGCATCACTAACGCCGTTATATCGCACAATTCTCTGGCAACAAACACGCTTTTGTCCGGCAGTCCAGAGCGAATAAACAAATTTTTTAGTTCACTCAAAGCGATCACCCATTTTTTTGCTTCCTAGAAATAAATTAAGTATAGGTTTAACAAAGTAAACTGTTTTAATGTATGCGCATATCAACTCCAAGCCCCCCCCCCCCAACCACCTTTGCTTCCATAAATGGGGCTTGAGAGTCAGAGATGTGCACACATATAAACTTTTAGTGGCATAATCCAGTAGTGGCATAATCTAGTAGAGTCAAGAAATGCAAGGTAGCCCAAATTAACTGCATATACATACAATTTAAGAACTCACTTCTGGAGACTCAGCCATCAACAATGCATATTGTTTAGCTACCAGCGCACACTCTCCAGCCTGATTGATTGAGGCATTATTATTGGTTTGAGAGCCCGAACCAGTGGACCCAAGAGTATCTGAGTTGCTGTTTGTAGATCCTATCGTATTAGTGCAGGAAATGGCATCGTGAATTTGAGAGAAAGCCACTTTAAATATTTTTGGTAGATCTGACTTGGAAGCATGAATGGCATCATTTTCTGTAGCATTTGTAACTCGGAAGTCTGGATCCTTCATGTCCAATACCTAGAGTATTTGAGATCTTAGACGATAAAAAATAAGCTTTTAAAAATTTTTCTAAGAAAATTATTCCACCTGACGGATGTATGGCTCAATGGCAGTTGGTTTCCCATGCTTGTCCACTGTACAGTCGTAGAGGTAGAGCTTGAAATCGCACACAATCACATAGGTGGTCTGCCAGCCCCGCTTCACACCACTCGGCTTCGGCGTTTTCACGACTCCTTAATTAATATTATGAATTTAAAAAAAATATCTAATCAACATTTTAATTGATTAATAATTTGTCTCCTAACGAAAAACAGGCAATTTGAAAAAATATTTTATTTTTAAGGCATAAATGCTACCTTCATAGGCTGTGCCGGTTCCTGAAACCATTTTAACTGGTAAATTTCAATTGAGCCACACAGTTGATCTAGATTAGAGAAGTGCGCTTCGCTCCTTGCTATTATTTATTGGGTACTACTGTATTATTGTTTCAAGTCAGGAATGTTAGTAAAACTTTTGCTCGTCATCCCGCATCGCGCACATCTCTAATCTATTTCTAACTACTCAGTCAGCTTTCTAGGCGTCAGCTTATAACCTATATAACATATATACCCTTCAACGGATCAATCCCGTCCGGACGGCGTTGTTCGATGGGCACAGGACAGTCGGTGGGCACCTTAGACGAACAACCGACATGGCAAGAAACTTGGCAGTCTTGGCAGAACATTCCTGCAAATCAAAAAATATGTTTTTGATGTTGAAAAAAAAAGAATAGACCAGCTATTAACCTTGTCGATCAAAGCCAATAAGGATGGAAGTGCAAGAGACACATTTGGTCGGTGTCTTTAGACTAGCATGCACAAACCGATGTCCTTTGCCATTCAATGCATTGTTCAACGATTGCAGCACCTTAAATTGATGTCAGATTACAATCGGTTTTCTTCAACCGTTTAAATACTGACCTTTGGACTAGCCCCTCTACCACCATGAGGTCCTCCCTGTCCAAACATTAGTGTTGACACATGGCTCTGAGGCGTCGACGTACTGTATGCATACCTACCGTGCTGGTTCTCGTATAGTTGTTGCTGCTGTTGAGAGAGATGGTGATGGAGGGAATGGCCGACAATAGGCACTTGATTCCTAGAGTAGACTGGACTCTCATATGGTTCCATGCCATCACCAATAGCGCCACGAGAAGATCCTAAACAAAATAATTAGATGTGAAAATAATTGGTGTAAGCAAATATACTTGTTGAAAATTGTTGGGAAGCATTGAATTGCGCAGAACTAAATAAACCATCACTGGTCGAAGAAGGACTAGCAAATGAATTAAAAAAGTTGGAGTTGGCCACTGCTGTGCTGTTGCTAAAGACTCGCTGGTGATGCATGGGTTGCTGGCTGAAGTCAAGATTATCTGGAACATCGATCATAGCACGCTGCTGGTGGTGTTTAACGGCCATTTGCTGACGCAAAAGGCCGTTTTCATGAACAGTTCGCTCAAGTTCCATATTTTGCTGCTTTATCTACAAAAAATGGTTTAAAATCACTTCAACAACAACACAAGCGACATAAGAATATTGGTCAAAAATGCAACCTTTCGTCTTGCTTCAAACAGCTCCTTTTCAATCTTGTCGCAATTTTCTCTGGATGACCTCAGTTCCTCTAGAGCTTGTTGTTTTGCTCGAATTTCTGCCTCCAGATACTGTGAGAAAACAATTATTTATAATCACATTCAACTTTTCAATGTCATTTGTGTTAGCTTTGAAATACGGCAGCATTTGTTCAGCGGGTTGGAGCCTGGGTGCCCCATGAACTGAGCAATGGGAAGGGTTCTTATGATTTCGAAAAAAAACGCGGCAACTTATTACGTAACCCAATAGATAGAATGACCAGGCATCCTATAGGGTTCTTCAAACAAATTAACTGAAAAAAAGAACCCTAAACGCCATTTTCCATGTTTCAAAGCTCACTACAAAAGTTGAAACCTGTTGGGCTTCGAAACGGCCATATTTGGCTTGTTTGTTCATTCGGCGACTTCCCCATGTCTTGTCCGAATGTAGAGCTGGAGCAGAACATGGTGTAGAGTTGGAGTAGACTGAAAATGAAATTTTTCAAAGGAACTGCACAGCCAGATTGAAATTCATGTTCAAATGGGCGCCATTTTTGCTCCATTAAGCAAAGAGCAGAGAAGTGAGCGTGCTCCGCGGTAATTACCAAATTTTAGAATTATGGCTGTTGGAACTTGTTTTGTAACAACTTGTCAGAAAGATCCTCCAAAAAATCCTTTTATTTTAGATTTGCTTTGTTTAATGCTCAAATGCCAGAAAAATTCCCGCATGGTGCTATGACGTTAGCAGAATCAAACATAGAGAGTGGTCTGTTTTTCTTTTTTCGAAATTTTGATGATGTGAATCAGGGGTATAATGGAATCTCATTTCCATTATTCCGCACTTTTTTTCACTTCCACTTGCAACTTCTATTTTCAAAACTTTACTTCCGTTACACCCCTAATGTGAATGTGTGCTCTTAGGCCAGACGAAGTATAAGTTTGTTCTATTTGTTCTTTTTATTTGCAGAAGTAATGTGCACGAGTGAAACACCTTCATTTGAGATCTGCAACAAGAAGGTGCCTTGGTGGTATTGTGACGAAGATCTTGTAAGCGCTGGAATCGGCTACGACGATCACGCAGAAGAGCATCAATATGACAAGTTTGCGCCTATAGGAGTGAGCCTTCTTCTTCGAAGTTCACACCATTATAGCTCAACTTTAGGTGTTTCAAAGAGCTGTGAGAATCGGGCCAGAATTTCAAGCTGAGGTAATCCATTTTGTTGAACTTTCTCTCTCTAGTCTATGAAATGTTTAGATATCGTCGCATAGAAGGAGTCCTGGCTTTGATATGGACTACAAAGTTTGCGATCAGCCAATGTGGATTCCTCCTTCTGAAGATGTGTGCTCCGCTGATAAATTGTTTAGTTTTTTGAAACAATGTGAAAGTCTTCGTTTTGCTTCAGATGCTCTTGCTATATGCCATCCTTCTCCTAGTAGTGCTTATGATAATGACGACGCTCTCTTTTATTTATTGGCTGCAGACTACGATGTTGACAGGGCGCTAGCAAAGTATCTCTCCAAAATTCAGTTGAAAAACTAGTTTGCCTTGTGGTTTTGACCATTCTTCTTGCGTGTAAGGCTGTATTGTAGTGACTTCGCTTGCTTTTTGTTTAGGCATGGACGATACATCCTCTCTCGATAAAGGTGGACTGCAGTAAAACTTCAATTTAACTTCACCTCAAAAAGTAAGACCCACAGCTGGGTCTGGACATTTTTTACCTCAATTTTTGACATCTTTCGCCAATGTTTGTATTAATTTCCCCAAGCCAGGATGCTTAACTCCAAATTTTTAAATAAAGTGCATTTTCAATTTGTTCAAACCGCCTTATTTCTTTATCAAATAATACTTTTCAAACAAACAAAAAACAAAGTTAGCATTTTTCTCTTGACATTGAATTTTCTTTTGACGTTCTCTATCACTTATGAGCAGCTTATAAACGTCGGCACACTTAATATCGGGGTTGACCTACACTTGAAGAAGAGTTTTCACCGTTTATAACTGCAGTCTGTCGTTGCAGTCTGCGGTTAAATATGAGTGTCCATTAAACTTTGCACAAGGAAAATACCCGCTCCACGAATGGCCAGCTGAATTGAGAAGATGATGCTCACGAGACGGTAGAGACGTGGAAGAGGGTCGTTATTTTGCAGAAGCAGCTTAAAATCTATATTAAAACTTTGCTTACCTTGAAAATCTTCCGCTACTTAGTCTCTGTCAAACCCGTTTTGAAGACTACATCCGAGATATGGCGCAACATACGATTTATTTTGACCACCTCATAGCTCATCCTTGTTTATTCATTGTTTATATCATAAAAACAAATAATAAAGAACAATAAAGTAGGAAAAGCAAAAAAGTACAAATTTTTAAATGAAATACAGCTACGTATCTGTATGCATACTGGTTTTATGCATCCAGTATGTATTTGATCTATATTTAGCCTAAATACTTTAGGTGATGAAAAAAGTCACAGAGATGTTATATTTAGATGTTGACGCGCCTTTGTGCTTATTGATAAAAGCTTGTGATAAAAAAAATGTTACCGTTCGCTGGTGTGGAGTTAAGTTGAGCATGTTTTAAGCTCTCCTGAATACCAGAACGTTAACATAGGATGCTTTACAAATTTACTATTACCAAATCGCCTGTTAATCGGCTGGCTAAGTCTTGTAGAGATTCTCGTGCCTCTTTTTCGTCACTAACTAGCTGAATCAGCTCTTGTAGTTGGCTGGCAGTTAGGCCGGAAGTTGGTTGTGAATGTCTGAAAACTTTTCGTTGTAACTCCTAACAAGAAAGTAAACTACCGTATTTATTTTAATAAAAGCGGTTAAATATGAGTGTACATTAGTATGGTTCTACACACTTTTTTTGGTTTGTAAGGAAAAACTAGTAGCTGCGCATTAATTTGATGTGTCACTCACTAAGCGGCACAAGAATTAGTCTTGGTGGTGAAATTGGAGTCTTATTTATGGACACCAGTCCAAAATCCCGCCTGTAACCACCATTACCGCTGTACCCCAATCCTTCTACACTAGTGAGCATGCCCCTTTGACTGTCTGCAGTTAATTTATAGAAAGTAATGTCATACAGTTCATTTTCGAGTCGCATATTCTCACTTCTTAGGAGCTCGTTTTCATGTTTTACATCATAGACTTCCGATTCTAAGCCTCTTATTCTATTGGTGTATAGCTTCTAGAGGGTTTAGGTTAGTCGGCTTTTTTAGTAAATATGAATACCAACCTCCACACTAAGTACGTGATCTTGGTGCTGCTTATTCGAAATAATTTTGTCTTCCTCATGGTCACCCTTAATATACTTTTTTATGGTAGATTAAATATATTTAATATACCTTTAGCTTCTGCATGCTCATTTGTTGTTCTTCCATAAGGCCTTGCAGATCTTCAACCTGCTTCTTCCATTGCTCCACACTTTCCAGTCGTCTCCTTTCTTCCATCTGCAGTTGTTCGGTGAATCTGTTTTGAAGTCGCAACAATTCATCGTTCAATATCTGAACCTGGTCTTCATTCGACCCATCCTCTTTGTGGTTGAGCTTGTCATCGTGGTTGGTTGGTTGTTGCACAGAGTTTAGCTTACTTTCGATTAGGCTCTTGGAAACCTTTTCTGCTTCTAATTCCTGCTCTAGTTTGGCTATATGAAGCTCCAAGTCCGCCTAAAATGAAGAAGTTTATTAAGTCCCACCCAATAATTGTAGGGTTCTTTATATCGAGGTTTTACTGTATAACAACGAAAATTTTTACTTTTGCTGCTAACGCAATCCTCAGATCACCCTTGAAGACTTCAGATCTCTCAGCTGCTTGCCTGGCCAGACTCTCCATTTCTATCAGGGAGCTCTCCGCCTTGACCATCCTCGACCTTTCTCCGATTAAAGTGGAATTAATTTCTTCAAAGTCTTGCAATGCCACATCCCTCTGCCCTTTAAATAAGTCAATAATAGGTAAAGTATAAGTAAATAATAGTAAAAAATAACTTAGTGCTGCTTTCCATTCCTTGTTCTGGTGAGTCAATCGCTCAGTAACATCTTCTAACTCTTTTTGTAAATCTTGCTTGTCCAATATCAGCTGTCTGTTCTTCTCTTTACTCTCCTTAAACTTTTTTTCAATTTCTTCAACTTTGGCTTCTTTGGCAGGAACTCGGTGCTGACTGGTTTCATCTTCAAGTCTCCTCCTTAAGATTTGAATCTCGTCTTTTAGTTGAGCTATAAGTTCTTTCTCTTGTTGGGAGCAAATGGCGTCGGAGGAGGAGACTTGCTGTTGGAGCTGGTTATCGCCTCCGTTTTGCTTTTCTCCTATCCTATCCAGCTTGTCCATCGCATCTGTACTTAGATTATTTATGTAAGTGAAGAGAAATTTTCGAAGTTATCTGTAGACTACGCCAAAAACTGACCATTTAGTTGGTTTTGCAGTGCCGACCTCTCATCCCTCAATCGCTCGCAAATTGTGGCTAACTCTGAGTCTCCAAAATTAGAATGGTTTGTCAAGGCTCCATTTAAAGTTTGTATGCCAGTGTTGACAAGATCCGCGATGTTTTGACTATCGGAGAACACGCTAAATAATTTATAGTTAAAATTATCTTTTTAATTTACCGCTTATTTATTTACATACCTTCCGTAAGTGTAAGTGAATCCAATAAAAGGTAGGTGATTACCAGTAAAAATGGCAGTCAAATTGGGGGGCTGGGTGTTCTGCAACATTTTGTTGTTAATTTATTTTTACAACATTATGAAATAATCCTCTTTATAAAATATCAGAAATTTTTCAGCTTTCTAAAGCGCTTTGCAGAATTTGGATAGAAAGCTTGGTTCTCCTGATATGACTTTTTTCATAGTTTTTGGCAGCTAGAGAATTTGAAAATAAAACTTACACAAGGAGTGATTTCGGGTGAGATGGAAATATCAAAATTGGAAGTATCAGTAGGAGAAGACACTTCCGGTTTGTAAGGCGCCTCCACTAAATCAAAATTTTGTAGTGTCGACAAAAATAAAAGAATCTCACTTTCTGTCAAATGTTCCCAATCTAAACCGGCAAAGAAGGGGTGATTTTTGAAGTCCTCCAGTCCGTTATTGCCCAAACGTCTTTCTCTTGAGCAAATTAGTCTTGAGATCAGGTCTCTCAACTCCTCACTGATCATACCTTCACTGCCATCAGGAAACTCGAACATTTCCTAGATGAACTTTTTATTTGTATAATATGGTCAAACTAAATTTGATATGTATACCTCATGGTTCATAATCTTGCCTAAAATGTTTGATATAAAAATACATGACTGTTAGAAACAAACAAGTAAAAAAAGTCTAGAAGTACACCACTCAGGGTGGCAGCCTAGTATACCAGGGTTTTGTGTATTGGGGAATCAACAAAATATTTCCAAAAGAGAAAAGCCTTCTCTAACCATTGCTGTTTCTTCTCAAACCCAGCACTTTGAACTTGTTCGATTTGCATATATCCTTCGCATTCCGGCACATTCCGCTATCATCTTTTGTTAGCGGGGTGTACTGGAATTTTTGTTTCACCCTGATGCCGGCATTAGGGTTG
>BBSZ01010328.1:0-21407 GCA_000981365.1 Subanguina moxae
AATTTCTTATCAGGCCAACCAAATCGATCTCAGAGTTATGTTAAATCGAGTTTTATGTTAAATCGAGTTATGTTAAATCGAGTTTTAACTGTAGTTAGTGTCAAATATCAAAATTTCGTGGTAAAAAGTGCAAGCCACTTACCGTGGTGCCCAAATTAGCAGCAGCCAATGCATAGTCCGGGAACCTTTGATTCAAAATCACTGGTTCATGGGACACACTCACTCGAATTACACTTGAGTCAGCCGGTCTGCTGATGGCCAAGTTGCTGGCACGACAACTGTAGCTGCCTTTGTCAGACCACCTGACCTGGTCAATAAAGCTCAATGTGCTAATCACTGTCAATGGGCAAAACTCATTCTTTTCACAGCTAAAAAGGCCAAATCTCATAAAAGAAACAAATAGAAAAAAACAATTCACCTTCCGACTGGAGGCTTGTTTGCAATCTGCCAGTGTCTGTTGTCCTTGCCAATGTAGACCTCATCCTTGTACCAGTCCACAGAAGGTGCTGGATATCCTTGAGCCTCACATACCAATGACACATACACATCTCCAGCAGCCAGTGGTTTAGCAGAAGGCAGGGTTCTTGTCAGTTTTGCTGGCTGGATAACCAAAATCTTGAGGATAGCCTCTTCTCCCGTGCCTACTTCATTGTAGGGGATGCATTTGTAGAGACCGTTGTCTTCTAGGTTAGCCTCCATTATGTTGATTTCAGTTGAGAGTAGGCCTTTCTCTTTGTTCAAGGCTGGAGTTTCCCATCTAAATTGAGCTGGAGGACTGCCTGGATCATTGTCGCCCATGGAACAGGAGAGGTGAATGGGTTGGCCTACGTCTACTGTTGTCCTACTCGTGATTATGACTGCTCCACCTGGCTTTCGCTTGACATCAACGAATATGCTGGCACTTCCACTGCGGCTGGAGGGAAGTTTTGTGTTGGTGCTTGACTGGTAGCTGAACAGGGACACCATAGTGTTGGTCGCACTACAAGTGAAGTTTCCCACATGCGCTCTGAAACTGAGCTAATATACATCTTGTGACATTTTATTTATCAAAGCCCCTCCTCATACGGTATATCAAATGAAAGAGGAGAAGAAGGGCTTTTAAATGACACTAAACACTCTGTTAGATAGAGCACATATCATAGTTAGAAATCAGATTTTAAAAGTGGTTGAAAACTTTTGCCTCATCCGGTAGTTCTTTATTCGGATATTCAAAAATAGGTTTTTTGCCTTCTCACTTACTTGCTGATAGAATTAATGACCAGTTGACTTCCATTGTGTTTGAAGCCGTTTGGACCCGTCCAAGAGACATGTTCTACCATAGGATTAGCGTCCACTTCACAATCCAATATTATCCTTTCACCTTCAGCTGGATTTATTCTCTGGGCAACAACAGCTTTCTGATTTTCAGTCACCACTTTGATGTTGACTTTTGGTCCATAGAGCACGTTGAGGTGCAGCTTGTTGGTACCAGTGTCAATGGAATTGCTGGCTTGGCATGTATATTCGCCAGCATATCTCCTGTCCACAGACTCCATTCGCCAATGCTCATCGAGCAGGCGACGGACAGTAGCTGGGTGAAGCCTTTAAATGGTTTTTGCTTGCAAGAATATGTTCATTGACTTTACAAAATTACCATTCCACGTGTTTGGCGGGTGGATTGGCATCCACTTTGCAGTTGAGCTCAATGGCTTCTCCTTCTTCTACGTTAAGTTCTGTCAAAGGTCCTACTTGAACTCGAGGAGAATAGTGTACCTAGAAATTTGTAACATTTTTATTTGCCATATGCTCGCCCAATCCATTCAAACATGAAGAAGTTTTTGTTTTTAGAGAAGCATTTAGGACAGAATTTTAGTTGGGATGCTCTCTAGTGATATGCATTGTAGCCTTAATAGTTCACTATTTATAGTTTCTTATCACATTTGCCTTTGCGACCTTGCGTTGAATTCCGAAACTCATGGACCTGTTGCATAAACAGTGGTGTAAATTATTCATCAAGAGGTATCAACTGAGATATTATCTATATATCCTTCTCGAGCTAGAACTTATTCCTCATTATATGAATTTCTATTTTATTGTCTTCCAAACATAGGGTATTGATGACCTAGATCTGCTCACCTACACTCACTAAAAGGCAACTCCCGCCGACTAGAGGGCCATTAATATCTCATCTGTTGATCATAATCATCATCTTATTATTATTCCACTGCCCCCCACCCATGCAGCCATTAAATACGAGACTAAACACTAGTGTCAATAACAAATACCCTCCCTATTCAACAACAAGACCACCCCCTCTAATTGATTAAATCATGCAAATATGCTCCATTGATTTCAACAGTCTTGCAACTGACAAGCTGTCAATAAACCAAGGATGGGTATACATATCTAAGATTTTGCCCAACTCACATTCAGCCGGTTGGTGGTCGTGCTCTTGGAGTCGTCACTAGCATTCATTGCTTGGTTCCACACCTGGCAGGTCAAATAGCCTCCATTGTCTTCACTATTCACGTGCCATCTGCAACACAAAACACGTTTTTACATAGCAAATACCTTAGCAAATCTTATTTTTGAGCACCATTTTCCCCAGTAGAAACTGCCTGCATTCTGCTACAAGGTGTCAGTTTTCTCAAAATGAGGCTAAGCCTCTACTTTGTGACCTACTTTCTGACAAACAGGATGTTTTTATTGGATTGGCTCAAATTTATGGCACATTTTTTTGTAAAATAGAGACCAAAGACTAACTGAATAATGGAGAAAGCCTTTCCACTGGCTGTATCAACCCTTTCATGGGACCAGCTCTCAGGCACCCTGGTTTTGTTGTCGAATATCCATGTGAATTTGGGTGTTGGGTTGCCGGAAGAGGACTCGCATTTGATACTGACGTAGTCGTTCTCTCGCACTGCTCCATCCGGCTGCTCGGCTATGATGGGGGGTTCTGGAGGCACTACAAATACAACAAACAGTTAAAAGAACGGCATATATTCTCAAGTCCCTAATTGTTGTTGCCACTTTTAGATCTGCCGGTTGTGGTAGCTGGAGGCATTTTTGTAGCTAATTTGTTTGGTCCCTGCCGAGCTATTTGCTCTCATAGATTAGCCTACTTTGGTGGTAAAAGTTTTGAGGGGGCATTGGCCGTTCTCCTTTAAAGGAGTGGACGAGCCGCTGTTCTCTTTATTTGTTGGGCGCTTTATTGGCAGGGCGGCCTGTTTATTACAAAGAGCAGTTTGTTAACGGCCCCCTTCTAATTTCGTCCTACCTGTTTTGCATAAGTGGAGGGAGTTGGTGATTTGTTGGAGGGGTTTAATAAAGAGATCCTCTTTAACCAAATAAAGGAGGAGTGCTTATCAAGTGGAGATGAAGTTGTTATTCCTTTTTGGCTCTTTGCGTTTTTTTGGTAGGACAAAGCTTTTAGTTCTGTAAAAAGGAGAGAAAAAGCGAAAAAAAGGTCAATCAAAATTTTATTGATCTATATTTTATAAAGATCATTCAAAAAAATACGGTAAGTCTTAGGCTTAAGGTAGACCAGCGTAGGTTAGTCGCGAACCACTAAGCCTAGGTATAATATGGTATATTCTAAGTCTCGGCTAACCTACGCTGGCCTGTTCGAAGCCTAAGACTTAGTTGTAGGCTTATGTCTTATAAAATTTTTGAAAAAGAAACAATAGGGAGGACCAAAGGAAAAAATGGTACCCATTCTAGGACAAGGCCCATAATTTTTATTCTCATTCTTATATGTTGTTGTGATGATCTTTTTTGTATCAATACTTTCTCCAATTCTTTCAACAAACAAAGAAAAAGGTCCGAACAAAGGAGCAGCCGCTACAAGAGGCTAATAAAAAAAAAGACTGGACAACGGAAAATAAAGTGTTTGCCCAAAAGATTAGCTTGTTGTTCCAGAGGAAAAGGAAAAATGAATGGCAACACACACATATCCATCCAAGTATTAGTGGCTTTAGCATTTTGGTCTCAAAAGTATGCCCCAAGATTGGAACTAATTACTGCGATGAAGCAGAAGAGAGAAGCATTCCGGGAAACGCCAATCACCTAATCCCCTAGATTTATGTCTCTCTTTATTCAGCTGGTGCTCATCCCTGAATAGCCTGTCCACATATTATCAACAAAAATACTGGTGGGGGATAAATAAACAAAAGACTGGCATAAATTTGCATAATTTCCTGCTTCCTAAACTATTGGATTATGACAGGAAGGGGAGACTGTGACAGGAAATCTCCAAAAATGGCCTAAAAGCTTAAGTTTTGTGTCACGATGGTGTGCCGAGAAAAGATGAAATTATTAATAAAACAACCTTCACTGCTTTTTGCACAATATTTTTGTCTAATAAGAGCTCTTGTCCATCACAAAACTTCCAGCCACAAGTATTTGATTTTTACGACTTTATCATTGGTTTCGGCTTATGTTTAGTGGCTTAAGGCTATTCTAAGCTAGCCTACTCAAAGTCTAAGGCTTAGTTGTATGTCTGAAAATACCATTTGTAGGGTCGCTTACTTTGCTTCCGAACTCAGAATATGGAAATTTTCGACTTTCCAAAGACTTCTTAAACTTTCTATGATGAAAAGGAGGGGGGAATGTTTTTTTAAAAATCGGTTTTAGCTTATTAGAAATACATAGAAGGTGCCAAAACAACAGGGGACCAAGGTAAAAAGCGCACTCATTTGTCGTATAAGGCCATCTTTCATCTATCAACATATAGTCAACTTTCAATATACACAACCCCTTCGATAGTACGACCCCTAAGACTCGGTGGAATGGCGGAAGGGGGGAGGTTCGCATTATCAAGGGTTGAATGTACTCTTTTAACTTTACTCTCTCGTGATCCGTCCTAGACAACGGTAATGCTTTTTAAAAAAAAAATACACCATACTCAAAAGTAGGCATAGCTATCTGATTTTCTTTTATACAGTCAAACCTGGATAAGCCGACACCCCAAAATTCAAAAAAATGTGTTTCTGACATTGTGTTTTTGACCTATGTATTGCTGGTGTCTTCTGGGCATATTATATACTAAAACGTAGCCTAGAATCTAAGCTAAATTTTGATACACAAGATGCTCAGAAGACACTAGCAGAGCATAGGTCAAAAACACAATGCCACAAACACATTTTTTTGAATTCAGGGGTGTCGGCTTATCCAGGTTTGACTGTACTCTCTTCAAAAATAGAGAGAAATAAATAAACAAGTATTTTGAAAATAAGATTGAAAATGAGCCCACTCTAGGACAAGGTATGGCAGTTTTTGCTTTGATTTAAAGCCATTAACAGGCGTGCAGAGCACACACACTCATCAATCATAGTCATCATTTTTTGAGAGAAAATACATTTTTGTTGGGTAAAATGGCTTTCTTTTTAATTACTTAATCCAGGTTATCTTGATTAGAATATTTTTCACTTCTTTATGCTTTTCTTTTTCTAGGATTATCGTCTTTGAGTGAACACAAAGACAATTGGATTAGTGAATGATACCATCTCTAATTACTTCTTAGATCGAAATTATTGTAGTTGTTTTGACTGGCTGGAGAGTCGGCAATTCGAGATAATTTTGGGCACTTTTTTGAAAACTAAAAAATACTGGCAATTTGCTCGCTGGCTCTATGCGATTTAGATCTATACTTTAGGAGGTGGTTTTTACGCACTTCTTTGTTTCAATTAATTCAGGTAGCCGCCGGCATTTACAAAAGAGTTTTTTTTTTGGAAGGTGATGAACGGAAGCAATGCTTAATCAGTCGCAAAAAAGAGTTGTGAGTGAGAAATGAAATGGCGCCAAGAACAAATTATTCACCTTTTTAGCAAACAAATACGTTTGCGGTCTTCTTTTAAATTATTTAAATGGTATTTTTCTATAAAAATATATAATACAGTAGGCAAAAAAAACTGAAACAACAAATAGGTTTGTCGTTTTGGCAGCCGACATCCCCAGATAAGATCCTCCAAGGGGCGCACCACCCAGACTACAGTCTATCCAACCAGCTCTGAGACAAACTGATTGATCGAGGTCCCTAACTTGGACGACAGCCAGCTCGCCCCAGGTCCAACTCGCCTCACCCAACTCGCCCCAGATCCAACTCGCTCCAGGTGTTCAATTATTTATTAACCGAGAACCACTAAACCGAGGTTAAACAGGGTATATGCTGCTGAGTCTCGGCTAACCTAACCTGGCTTAAGCAAAGCCTTAAGGCTTAGTTGTATGCCCAGGTGTGGTTCCAGGGTCCGAAAATACCAATTACAAGGTTGTCTATCTATCTATCGCTCAAGGCAAAGCATAATTTTTTAAATCAATTTGGAGTGTTCAAAATGCTTAGAAGAGGTAATTTTAGAGGGCCTAAAATATAATTTCCCCATCCCAATTTCCTAAAAAAAGTATGTTCGCACGACCAAATGAAATGTTTGCTTGTAAATGTATTCCAAGACAAGACTAGTTGGAGCCCGAGCGAGTTGGACGAGGCGAGTTGAGTTTTTACCCCTAACTTGTATCCTATTTTCAGAACCCAGGAACTTCAGACCGCAGGAATTACACTCAGGCATACAACTGAACCTTAGGCTTAGGGTAGGCCAGCATACGTGATTCGAAACGCGGTGTACGCCCTGTTACAGTGCTTCATTCATAAAGTTGGCTATTTGATTTTGGTTGATTTTGAAATTTAAATGCGAGCATCCTATTGTTTTATTGCCTCAAGTGAAAAGAGAATTACTTGCTTAAAACAGAAGGGAGGTGTAGCGTAAACCCTCGAGGTGAATTTCCCTGATTTTCTCATCCTCTTCCCCTGCTCCTCAGATCTGTGCTTATTCGGGAGGAGGCTAAGAAAAGGTCCGGTTCCTTGTTGCTCTGCTAATTTTATTCCCTCCTTTAAATTCACACAATAAAAGCCATTTCTCCAGGAGATTGGAAAATAATTGAATAAGAGGAGAGTCAAAACAGAAAAGGTGTATTAATCCACCTTCACCACTCTTCCAGCCATCACGGCTACTAAGTGAAACGAATGCCTGGAGAAGACCTTTCACACTCCAATACTCCATTTACTTTTATTATTCAGACTGTAAAGGCAAAGGTGAACCACCTAGTTAGACAAATGATCAGCATATTAGCCAAAATAAATTTCCAATTGACCAAAAAAAACCAAAAGACCCAGCAATAAATCCAGTTTTTTCAAGGAGGGGGGTGGTTATATCACAGCAGAGCCGAAAATCTTTAATGTATTTTTGGCATAGGAATTTCCCGCCTTTTTGGATAATTTCCGCCAATTTAAAAACCAATTTGTCTCGAACGGAAAGCTGCAACTTTTTTAAATTCTGATATGTTGTTTTTTAAGTAGCACATCAAATATTGGACTAAAAAGCATTTATTACACCGAAAAATCTGCTTGATGTCGTTCGTGCCAAATAAAGACTCTGAAATTTGAACTGACGGAAAATGTTCTAAAAGACGAAAAACTTTAGCGCACTCTATTTTTTTTTTAAGAAATTGTCAAAGAAATTGGAAAGGACAAGAAAAATAAAGAAAAAGTTGCTTCTGGTTGAACTTTTGTCAACAAAGCTTTTCTATTTATAGTGCTATAAATAGTTTTGTTAGTGAGATTGTGTGAGCAATCATAAATGTTTCTCTAAGGCATTTGTTTTAGCCTCTTGCATTGTTAGATAACTCTACTTTCTTGCATAACCAAGTGGGTTTTTGTTTAGCCAACAAAAACTAATCCACCCAACATTGGTTTCTTTCACTCGTTTTCTCTGGAACACCAGTAAAATATGGATGTGGGATACAGGTGGAAGACACAACAGATGGATGAGAGTAATTATCACGGTCATAATTGCCCATGGATGACTGATTTTCTTGTGTTTTTGTTGTACAAAATGGCTTTTCCACTTTCACGGTTGTGAATTGACAACAAAAAAAATGAGAAAAGTTTTTATGTCAAGCATATACTGAAAAAATCGACCCTAAGTAAGGAGTATTCATTTTCGCTTTGTTTTAGGTAAAATATTGCACAAATTTTTATCAAAGCACATTTTGCTATTCTTTCTTAGTTAAAAAATGCATTTTAGATTATCAGAGTTGGAACAGGAATTTTTCCAATGTCTAAAGTTTCTCTCACTACCTTTTTGCAACAAAAAACATAAATCAGCGAGATTTGGCCTTCAAATGTGTGTCTTCTGGACGTCTCTGGCTGAGAGTGATGTCTTCGCCGGGGTATTTCCCTCTCAGAAACAGTGTTTGTGTTGTCCTCCATTCGCAACGGTTTCACACACACCCAATATCTATACTTTAAGTCATGCTCTCTGGAGATGGACAGCGAAAATGAAAAAAATAAAGACTTTTTCAAGCACTGAAGAAAGACATTGAGAACAATTGAAGTGGAAGGGAAGTGAAGAAGAATCACTACCGCCTCACATGTCCTTGTGAGGCTCTCCAATATTTTATTGATAGAATGCAGAGAACTTTTTTGCTTGACGTTCACAAGAAAATTTGCTCGAAGAGTCAATGATATAGTACTGGCTTGCTGATCCTGCTCAACCAACATTGCTCAATGGGTTGGAAGTGCTGGTGGCTACTACTCCTCCACCACCTATTTTTGGTTGGATTTGAAAAAGAGAGCAGAGAAAATCGTTAAATGATGTGAAAAACATGGAATGGAGTCATAAAACTGGACTCTGCACAGATTTTATGCACAGTGAAAAGAGTGATTTGGGTTTTTTGCGTTTCAAAATAAAAAATTGGGTGGGAAATCAGCCATAAGTTTGAGGGCAGCTTTTTATTTTCAGAAAACGACTTTCAGGATGGGTCATCCAGGCACAGCAAATGCCGTATTTGGTATTTAATCTGGGGTTTTATGCGGTCTCAAACACTTGGCGGAGGTTATCCAAAAAATGTTGGAACTGTGTAATAAAAGTAGCCATTTTTGCAAGGATTTCTTTATTCTAAGGTATGTAAGTGAGCAAAACTTGATCAGGAATCCGAATCGGAAAGCAGAATTCAATAAAGTTGATTAGTTGCTGAGATAGGCTCATAGTTGGTATACAGTAAGCTCTCGATATAACGGCCCCTTATAGTAGGTCCCGACTAAGAAAACATATACTCGATATAACAGCCTCCCGATATAACGGCCCCCTAAGCCTGGTCCCGAGGGGGACCGTTATATTGAGACTTGACTGTATCAACACTTTGAAACAGTGACCATCCTACTTTTGGTCATATCTAGGTAGGTAAACCATTCTTTGAAATTGTGCTTTTATATTGAAATTCTTAAAGACATCTGACTTACAAAAATGCTTCTGACTAAAAAAAAATCCTTAAAATTGGGTCTCTTCATTCAAAAAATTAAAAATTTCGAGAAAAAGCTGCACAAAAAACGTTTTTATGTGTCTTATGTTCAACAGTTATCGTATTCTCTCTAATTATAGACGCCCATGGAGGGAGCAAGAGTTTGAAAAATTATATACCCGGGTCTGTAATTAAGCAAAATACGGTATTCTTTAATCTTTTTCTATCATTTTTAAAATTTTATGCGAAAGCATGTTTTTTAAGTCTCAATCTCAATTATGCACCCACCCACTACTACCACTTCCGCCGGCCTGCTTTGTTTTTGATGTCCATCCACTAGATCAATGAGTCGACAGAAGAAGTTGCCGTTGTCTCTGGCTAATGACACAGATTTTATCCTCAAATTGTATTCTCCTTCTGACAATGACTCCAGCAAAGCGTAGTCCTTCTTCAGCAGCAGACTATTCTTTGAGATGGTCGTTGGATTTCCTGGAAAAAACATTAGAAATTATTAGATACAGCAAAATTGAGATACCTTTGACCACCCTTAACCATTCCAGTTCATAACGACTCCTGTTTCTGTACTCGCCGGCAATTGCACACTTGATCGTTGGGCCTGGCTGGTTCTGCCCCACATAATAGGGTTCTGGCTCCGGTTCTGCCATGAAAGGATTGTTGTGTGGCATGGCCAGTTCTTCCTGAGCCTGAGCTACAGATATGACAAGACTGCACAACACTAGACAGGCTGGAAGCTGGAGCAATTTCACAAAGAAACTTTCGGAAGAGTGGTTTGAGTACTTCAAAGACCTTCTTCTCCTTCTGCTCTCAGAAAGTGTCCTCCTCCTCTTAATTTCTGGACATGCAGAAAGGTGGGTGGTAGCCTGCGGCTCATCAGCAGCCATTGAGGTGGATGCTTCAGTATTCAGCATCCTAGGTGGGTCAATCCTATTCAAAACTATTTAAACTGTTGCATTAGAGCTGCTTAGTTTCTAGAGGAGGCTGGAGATGTGGAATATGCTGACTGGAGTGCGTCAAGTTTTGATACACCTGATTAGTTTAAATGAGTGAATTAAGCAAGAAAAGTAGAGATACTGTTTTTTTTTCTCGAAAATACTTGACATTAGCAATAAAAATGGGTTGCAATTCGACGCGATTCGAATATATCAGTCAAAAATAAAGAATGTGTCAGACAGGGTGCAACTCTTTCACCACTACCTGAAGACATCCGCCTAACACCAACATTGGCGCTACTTCTTGCAGAATCATAATAATTAATTTTTCCCGTGAAAAGCAAGCAATAAACATCTAGTTCGTCCATTTAACACATTTGTCGGTCTTGGCCAGAGGTCATCTATCTAGTCCGCCGACCAAGTTAAGCTAAGAAGAAGGGAAAGGGGTAGTCCCTAATGAATTATGATTATTACTGCAACGAGCTGGCTGTTTACATATGTTCTCTCCTCCAATAACAGATTGAACGGCTAGTTTACTAGCTAGTAGTGGTCAGTGGAGGCTAACCAAAGCCAAGTGATTATATCAATAAATCAAGCCGGTTTAACAAAAGCCAAGTCATCTGTAAGGGGTATCTTTTGATACTAGCAGATTTTCCACCCTTTCTCGCTTTCCTCTTTGTTGATCGCCTGGAGAAGAGGAACAACAAGAACATATGTATTATATACTTGTATGTGTATATGTTGAACAAGCTGGTTCATTGTCAATGAGGATGAATTCATTGTATGAAAAGATACGAAAAGCCTTAATGAAGAGGAGCAAGGGCTGAATGAAAATTTACAAGGTGATCAACACTAGACCACGGGGAAATTTAAATAAAGCTGCTAACGACAAAAAAGCAAGTAAAATGCAAAATTCTAATGAAGAACAGACCATTTGTATTTGAACAAAAGGGAAAGGAAGGATTATAAAGGTGAATATAATGACAACAACCTCCCTCAATAATAACCAACCTAACGGCACACTCGTTCTCCATCCCTACTCCTCTTCCTTTTGTGCAAGAATCAAAAGAGAATAGAGGGAGGGGACCATTCTCTCCCCTGTTTAGAGTGGACAAAGGGGCGGAGGAGCAGTTAGGAAAATTGGAAGGTGTATTGGAAGGGAAACCCAACTGCGGGAGAATTCACTCCTCCCTCTCCCTGACTTTATGCTAAAATTGATCCTAAATGAAGATAAATTTTCTTTGCCAACACATGAAATTAGCGAAAGCTTGGGAGGGAAAACATATTTGAGTGGGGGGTGTTTCGCATTAATAAGGTTACCTGTTTAACAAATAATCAGTTATTTTGGAAATAATATGCAGCAGTCAAACTTATAGAATATCGTATTTATTCTAATAAGCAGATACCCCTAAATTCAAAAAAATGTGTTTGTGGCATTGTGTTTTTGACCTATGTTCTGCTAATGTCATCTGGACATGTTAAGCACCAAAATGTAGCTTATAATCTAGGCTACATTTTGGTATATAACATGCCTAGAAGACACCAGCTGAACATAGGTCAAAAACACAATGCCACAAACACATTTTTTTGACTTTAGGGGTGCCCGGTATACCGTAAAACCTCTAATAATACCCCCCCCCCTTATTCAAAATCGTGTTTTTGGCATTGTGTTTTTGACCCACTTTTTCCAGGTGTCTCTCAAGTAACTTACTACTTAAATTGTAGCTTATTGTCTTAGCTACAATTTGGGTGGTAAGCTGCCTGAGAGACACCTGGAAAATTAGGGTCAAAAACGCAATGCCAAAAACACGATTTTGAATAGGGGTATTATTAGAGGTTTTGCGGTAACATACAATTTGGGCCACAGATTTTCTTAGCCTCTCTTATCACAGTTTATTACGGTCAACTCTCGATAGTGCATATCACCCTAGGGAGAAGCTCTTAGGGTAGGCATTCGTGCGGCTTATATTATATAGAAAATAGAGAGTATGTTTCTTTGACGACTAACCAAATAGATCCTGTACAGGGGCATTTGTCCACCCTACAATTCGGTACTGACTCCATACTCAAACATGTAGCCCTAGATGTCAGCTACATCGTAGAGTATGGTGTCAGTACCGAATTCTTGTGTGATTATGAGGAACAAGTGTGTACACAAGCACAGCAAAACTGAACATTGATTTACAAAGAGTTGTGGACATACTAAAAACTTCTCTATTTTTTTTTTTCGTTTCGAAGACTGTCTAGGTGTACATTTTAATCCTCGCCTTTCATTCATTTATTCAATTTCAATCAAACCAAACAGGCTGTATTACTCCTCTAAAAGTCTGTTAAAGTAGTGGATGAGGTGGTTTAGACAACTAATTTAGCATTTTTCCGCATATATCCATATTTCTCAAGCCAAATGCTGTTTAGGATTAGAACATTGAGAATATCAAAAATTAACATCAAAGTCCATCACTGGCGTGTGCTACAGATTTGGCTTAGGATTGGGCAAGCAGGGCATTAACTCGAAAGACTATTTCATTGCATAATACTAAACTCAAATCACAGACAGACATCTTAAACATATTTGCAAAAAATGGTCATGCACACTTCAGCAGTCGACGTTTGTTTAGCAGTGTAATAAGCCAGAAAAAGAGCTTGCTCAATAGCTTAGAGCAATTTTCGGCTGATCTTCTTGTTTTGTAGAGAGTGCAAGAACAGTAAAGTGGAACACACTCAAGTCAAGAATTAATTGCGCAATTAGTCAATCTAATACCACAAATTTCTCTCCAAAGATTGCCTAAACGCTTACGCACCTAAATATTAAATATATATTTTCGAATAGAAAGAAAAAATGGGAGGTAGAGAGCCGAGAAGTTGGCCAAAGAGGTAAAGCAAATCTGTAAGACTTGGTTCAACTTGGCCCTCTAAGGCTACTATGCAATATCTGCATGATCCTTTCTGACGCTGTCCCTATCGACAATGGCGTTAGCTTTTAAGATTCTCTGAGCAGTTTTTTGCGTAGGTCCGTTGCTGGCTTGAAGAGAAGTGGTGCATGGAGAAAGCCATCCATCAAAAATGTGTATCAAAATATAAAAAGTGCTCAAAAGTCAATGCAAACAAGGTCAATTGTTAGAATAGCACGGGGAATAGCAGGAAATAACAGCCTTTGTGGCAGGTAGGCATGCTCTTGCCAAAATCTGTCAATTGTGTGGATGCCCGTCAACTGGCAAAGGCAAACAAACAACCATCGAATAATAATCGCCGACTGCGATCTCCTCCATATTGACGACAACAACAAATACGCAAATTGTGTGCTGCAGCAGCCAAACCTGACCGGAAAGGTAGAGAGAATTGACAGAAACAGTTGTGACCAGCAGCAGGCTGTCTACCTCTTGTTCCTCAAACAGGGTGGATAGGTAGGGTTAGCTCTGTTGGTGTGTGTGTGCAAATCCATACCATCCCCCTGCTTGGTTGCGCTGACGACCTCACCTCATTTCCCTCGCTCTATTCTTCCCAATTTCAAACAAAACAAAGGAAGTAAAGAAGCAACAACTTGAAGTAATGTCGAGGGAGAGAACAATGTAGGCCGAAAGCAAATAAGACGCAATTTTTCAACTCTACAAAAGTGAGTTGAACCTCTGACTGGCTGTAAGAAATTACCTAGGAAGATAGTGAGAAAAGCTAGCTAGAAACAATGTTTAATTAGAATATGGGTAATAAATTTAAGTCGTTATTTAAAATACCGTAAATGTTCTAATAGAGCCCCCCCCCCAATTCAAAATCGTGTTTTTGGCATTGTGTTTTTGACCCATTTTTTTCAGACGACTCTCAGACAGCTTACCACCCAAATTGTAGCTAAGACAATAAGCTACAATTTAAGTAGTAAATTACCTGAGACACTTGGAAAATTTGGGTCAAAAACACAATGCCAAAAACACGATTTTGAATTAGGGGGGGGGGGGGGGGGCTCTATTAGAACATTTACGGTATTATCATTATTTAATTTAAAATACAGTGTCAAAAACCGGCCAAACACCAAAAGCCGAGCTGAAGAGCCAATCGATCAAATTTCCATCATTCATCACATCAGGTAAAAAGAAAAAAAAGAAGTGACTATCGTCAACTAAAAAAGGCTCTTGTTACACACATCCAATAGAGACCACATTCCACAAACTTATAATGCTGACTTATTTCCCATGAAAAGAAGTAGCAAAAAAGAAGGTAAAACAAGGAAAGGTATGAAGGTGCACACTTGGAAACTTAAGACAAAGCCAAAAATGCTGTCAGCATCCACAAACAATTTTTGCTAAGATACAATAAGATACAATCAAAAATAAACAAGCAGTAAACGGCGCTCTTGCCCCATGGCAGAAGATTACACGGCACTGTTTACGTGAAACACATTTGGAAAATTCAATTAGAGGCAGAAAGAGGATTCCCAGCGAGACCCCGGAACGAGACTTTTGTCCAGATCGGGACCCAGGACCTAGACCATGTTGCCTACTGGGACAAGGTACACCGGGACTTTTGAAAATTACCCGTCCAGCTGAGACCAAACTTTGAACCAAGCAGGACCAGGACCCGTGACTAATCAAGTCCCGCCTCTACGCTCGATACACTTATGTCTTACTTAAATAGCCTCAATAGTCTCGAATTATAAGATTATTTCGCGTAAATAGCCCAAGTTGTGTTGCCTGCCCTAGGGCGATTGAGAAAGCAAAAAATGTGCTTCTTCAACTGCAGCTTAAATCATGCTAATATGATGCTTCTACCCCTCCTCTTATTTCCCACATTTTGACACGCAAATACAAAAAATGCAAACTAGGTGCAAAAGTGGATGTGGAGAGGGGGGATGATTCCACGACCAGAATTAACTACTGCTTTTTGTGTTTTTGCTTCCCTTCTCCGGCTCCTCCATTCCTTGTCGTTGATGAACAACAAAAAACACAGCCTTAATCCTCTTTTGTAGAAGTTACCTAGGTGAGGGAAATAAAGGAGACAGAGAGGCTAAGCCTTTAATGGCTGGCCACTCTCCTGTAAGCATGGAGTGGGGGAGCAGCACCCCAAATTATTATATTAATCAAGGTAGTTTGAGGGGCTCCACAAATGGGGAGCAATCAAGGCTATTGCTACCTTTTGCTTGCCACAAATGTATATGAGGACATAGAGAGAGAGGCAGAGAGAGAGAGAGGCTAAATGTAAAATTGCTAGCGGGAGGGATATTAGCAACACGTGCCTGAGTGCTATCACCCTTTTGAATACAATAAAGGGTTGGGCTAAGGCTAGGCTATGGTTAGACTAAGGTTAGGCTAAGCTAGGCCTTGTGAACCAGAGCGCCCTCTGTCTTAAAACGAGTTAAAATATTATGTTAACTTCGAATTCGAATATGAAGGCGAATTTGGTGCCAATGGGCTATCCGTCCTGACAAAATAAGTAGCAGTGCACAGCCTATACACGTATTTGGTGTGAAAAATATTGCTACTTTCTTCTCGAAGGCCAACTTCCACAAACTGTTTGCTTTGGATGAAATCTTAAGAACAAACGCAAGTACTAACATGTATATTACTGGGTAAACAACTAAAATTAAATAATGAGAATGGTAAACCGTCCCAAATTATCCTGCTCGCCTCACTGTTCAGCAATGTAGGAGAAGAAGCCAGCATTTCTCTTTCTACAGCCACTAATCTGAGCGCTGACCAGCAAACAGTGCTCCATTTACTCAGCTAGTCTGGCTTATTTAACTTGTGCTCCCACTTACACAATTTAAGTCAGTCCCTGTCCACTTCTTGTCATCCCCTTCAGCCGCACTGCAAACAGCACAACAAATGGTGGATGATAAATCGCGGTTGGGACAAATAAAAGCGGTCTACCACAGCCAGCAACTCATTAGATCAGTCAAAACGCCTTGATACGACAGTGTGCTTGTCTCCTTACCTATTTAAGAGGAACAGTCAGCTAAATGATGAACAAAACGAAGGATTCAAGTGGCAAACAGCAATTAGATGGAGTATGACCTGTAAGCGTGTGTCCTCCCTCATCTAATTTCTTTGCTTCTTTTGATTAGCTGTCATTGGTGGGCAAATCAGTGGTGTAAGGCAAAAAGATGGATGTAAAAAGACACTATGGTTGAACTCGTTAATAGAACACCTCTTTCAGTCCGTTTTTTAGTAGGCTTTGATTTTTTTGCATAATTTCGACCTCTATTTGTCAACCACTCGAAGGGACTTAATTTCCAACCAAATGGTTGGGAATATTGCAGGCAAAATATAAGGTCGCATACTTTTTTGCACCTATTCTTTTGAATTCTCGTCATTTGGACGAGATTCGACCTCATGCGACAAGTGGGTGTCTTTTTTTGCCTTGCTTCTCCCTGTTATTTTTTTGACCCTGCTAAGCATTTTTAATGCGTTGAAAACGATTAAAAGACTATTTCCTACACTTTCTCGTCATAGGAAGCCGGTTTTTGGAAAGTCGAAAGTTTCCATATTTTACCTTGGCGCGAGGTAAGCAACCCCAGCTACTACACTTGGGCGTACAACTAAGCTTTTAGGATTTGGGTAGGCCAACATAGGTTAGCTGAGATTCAGCGTATACCTTTTTTCATGTAGGTTTAGCGGTTTTCGGTTAACTCTAACCTAAACATAAGCTACGGTGGTTTACCCTAAGCCTATAACTTAGTTATATGCCTAAGTATAGTACTTGAGGTCAAAAAATACCATTTATAAGATTTTTTTCCGTAGTTTTTCAAGGCAAAATATGGAAATTGGTGCAAAATCACCTGTAAAAGATACCACGGGACCTACGGTCTAAGTAGTAGAAAGTGTTGAAATAAAGGTCATGAGTTTATGTCCAGTCTATGAATGGCCAGAGGTATGTTCACTCTAGCATGCAAAGTAAATCACAAAAAACAATCATAAAACTGATTGACTATCCGCAAAAAAGTTAGACCTGAAAAAAACTTGCAACTTATTCACTCTGCGGACAAGTGAGTGAGAACAAGGGAACTAAGGAGTCAAAAGACTGGTTTAACATGTCCACTGGGTGTTGGAGTGGTGCCAGTCATTTGCCTCCAAACAATTGACTCAAGACAAATGTCCAGAAGGCTGGCTGCCCAACAGATACACCCACTTTTTGCTGCTGCCTAACTTTAAACACAAACATATAAAGAGGGGCAATGAGTGAATGCATAAATAAATCTTGCGGAATAAGAGGATAAGGTTTTTTTGGAAAAGAAAGTGTTTATTGCAGTCATCTGGTTTAATAGGATTAAATTATTGGTGTAAGAAGTGGGAGAGTTGTCGAAAGATATCCCAGTTTTTGTAAAAATCTATTCTTTTTTTACCGTATTTCCTCTAATAGACGGATATATACGTTTATTTTTCAATCATATTCCAAGGAGCAGATGCAGTTGATTCAATCAAAGTCTAAATCGATTCAATTCAGTCCTTCCATCCAAGCTCAAGGGTATTTACTAACGAAGGTATGTGCGATTGTCCCCGCGATTATCGGAGGCATAATCGAGCACATGTACTATACTTATTTGATTTTCAATGACGGCCAACCAAATGAGTTTTAGGGGTTTTTATGTAGTATCGAGGAGTATTTAATTAACTAAGCTATTAGACTAAACTAACGGTTGATAAGTTAACGGGAGTTGTCTCTTGTCGACAATTAGAGACCACCCTTCTAATGGGAAACACCTTCTACCTTCCGGCAGAGGCTAGTTTGAGATGGTTTTTTAAATTTTGTTTTGTCCTGAAAGGAATTTGTATTGAAAGGAGCGTTCACAAGTTTAAGTGTTTATCTATGTGTGGATGTCCACTTGGTGTCTTTTTTTCCACTTTTAGGTTCTTTTTCCTGTACTAATTAGAGTATTTTAAAGAAGGTTTATAGATGCTGAACTGTTAATTGAGAGGTATTACAAAAAGTCGAAAAATACCCTATAAAACGATAATTCAGCCTTGTCAAACCTTCTTTCAAGTACTTTAATTAGCACAGGAAAAAGGGGGTTTGAGAGCTTGAAAGCAAGAAAAAAAATTGCACCAAGTGGACATTTGTTTGGTTTGGTTGGGGTATGTATGGACATATACATCCACCAAGTGTCCAAAAAGGGTGGAAACGGGCTGCTAGATAGAAGAAAATACTAGCTTGCAATTAAAGTGTATTATCTTTGCGGAAGAAATAAAAAATTGGATCTTACTTGCTAGAAAAATGCTCAGAAATTTGGATCTGGTCAAATTATTTTGCTCTTTCTAGGCTGGGACATGCATGATAAATGGAGTGAAAGCGACACACCATGTCCAACTAAAACAATTTAAGAAATTAAGAGTCTAAAAGAGCAAAGAGGGCAATTTAAGTGACAAACACCAAGAACTTATTTATAGAACAGACAACTCCAGAAGTAGACTATTGTTGTGAAAAATAAATAAATTATCGCATTTAATCTATTAGAAGCCCCTCTCCAATGAAGCCAAACTTCTGGACCAGGAGTTCTGGTTCCAAAATTCGAAGGATGAACCATGTTTTATTGCAATTTTAACGTGAAGTCATAAAATATTTTTCAGAGGTTGAAAAATAAAGCAATAGACACTTTTATGGTACTTATTTAGATACATACGATCTCGCCCGTGAATTATCTGGAGATTACTACGAGGGTGTTTTCACTACCGCACGCGTTCGGTAGCTATGTCGTGAACGTATGACACCAGAGAAGAGAACTCTGGGTAATTGATGAAGCATTTAGCTTTACCCAGGCGTACAGAAACACACCATAAAGATAAACCGCTTAAATTCACCTAAGGTAAATCATTCGAAACAACCATGAAAAGTACCAAAAAATGCATGAAGGGGCTTCTTTATGCAGTAGGTGGTGGTCATGAAAAGTATGGTAAGCAAAACTTTTTTTAAGCTTAAACAATGCCAGGAGAACGACCAATCCACAAGACAATTTTCGAAAATAAAGGTGAGTTGCTGATGATTGAGGAGCGGATGCTTGCCAAGCTCTTTACGCTCACAACCGAACAAGCTCTGAAGTTACTAGTAAGTTGAGGTTATTTACAACAACATGGAATGCAACAAGTGCAAAAACACAATGTCGCTGGTGAAGGCTAAGGATGGAAATGAGGAGTTTAAGTGGAAGTGCTCCAAGTACCCTTTTTCACCTTGAGCACACAAGAGATGAACGGTATTTGGGTAGATGTCCTTGCCTACTTATTAGCTCATTTTGTCAATCTTTTTTCTCCATAGTCTTTCAACCTGCTAGCCACAAGGTTCAGAGCAATAAAATTTCAACTAATTAAGATCACAGCTCGGAAAACTTAACGCGTGAATAAACACATTACTTTTTTAACATATAAAGCAAAGAATATTAAATACAGTCAAACCTGGATAAGCCGAACTCGCCTGACTGGTATGTCATTGATTATTTCTGCTGGCCATACCTTTAGTCAAAAGCCTGTTGCCAGCCCCATCAATTAATTGCAGCACTGAAAAAGCATCTTTGGTTATAGAATGGAACACAATTCCCCAACAAATCATTTAAAATGCCATTGACAATTTCCCAAGAGGACTCCGCAAATGTATTGCGGCCAATGTTGAACATTTTAATGAGTAAAATAAAAATTGGATATGTGGTTTGAGAGAGAATTGCCGGCGCTATAAAACTGTATATTCGGAATTTTTGTACAGTCAAATTTGATTCAAAAAATTAGCCCATACATCCATAAAGAACTTTTAGACCACCAGTTAACGACTATAAAGAATTATATAAAGTTCAGCACTGTTTTTAAAATTCCATGTTTCATAATGACTATCGTAAAAATTAATGGAACTAAATAAAATAAGAGGTATTGTGTGTTCTCTTTAACCTGTCTTCTCTAACTTTTTCTCTCTACCGTTTGTAAAGAAAGAAAGTGAAGGTTGGTTAGCTTTTACATTTGTATAGCAGGCATATATAAATGCATACTTAAACGGGTGGTGGTGTTGGTCATTAAGATGATTGAAAATAGGCAAGGGATTTATAATCTGCTGGTGCCCAATTAGGCTGAAGACTTAAAAGGTGAGAGCAGCTTCAACTCAGGTCATCCCCCCAACTATATATATTTTGGTGCTACAAGCAAACAAACAAGTTAGGAAAAGAGGCTTTGCAAGAGTCCTACTCTTAAGATTTACTTCAACAGTGAAGACCCACCTTAAAAGCCGAGGCTAATGAGATGGCAAAGGTCAAAAGTTATTGTCCAAAGAGCAAACAAAGACATAGGCTTCTTTCTGGGCTTAGGCCAACTACAAAGGTACATGTGTTTTAGACATCAAAAGGGATTTATTCAAGAAATTATTTTTAAACAATAAAGTCGGACATCCTCTTTCACCCATTATTTATGCTTTCAAAATTACATGGGGTTTTATGGAGCAGTGTTTCCAAAACTCACAATCACACTCATACTCACATCGTAAAACTCACATCACACCTCACACTCACAGCCAGCCCAAAACCCAAATTAAAGCATCAAAATAAGCTAACAAATTACTTTTGTACAAGCATAATTCATCAATACTAAGCTGCCAAATGGCATAACCAGCTGCAACACACTCAGTGACCAATAGCAACCATCCCAAAAATACTGGCGGCCAACCCCAAAATAGTGGGGTCTTTGTAGGTAACCAGCCAATGCTACCGGAACTTCTTTTTTGGTCAAACAATGAGTATGAGTGCCAAACAATTCTGTAGGCAGGAACACTATGCATTTAAAGTAACAAATATCAAAATTTAGCCTAGCCTCCAGTGTTGGCAATTTGAATCCAGGATTCACTAAAAATACGGATTTTTGAAATAGGAGCGGATTCAAATTTATTGGATTCAAATTTATTGGAGGAAATTTTAAAAAGATTTGAATCCGTCGAAAAATATTTTTCCGTATTTGGATTCAAACAAATTGTAAAAAAAAGATAAATTTAATTTGAATCCGGATTCAAATTAACTGAAACTTTTTCAATTAATTTGAATCCGGATTCAAATTAATCGAAAAAGTTTCAATAAATTTGAATCCGGATTCAAATTAATTGAAAAAGTTTCAGTTAATTTGAATCCGGATTCAAATTAAATTTTTTTTTTTTTATTAATTGTTTGAATCCAATACGGAAAAATATTTTTCAACGGATTCAAATTTTTTGACTCAATTTTTTTTTCGAGCGGATTTAATC
>BBSZ01010329.1:0-52566 GCA_000981365.1 Subanguina moxae
CCAGTCTTCCGTTTGTATATTTTTTATCACATATTTCCCTCCCACAAGGGAGAATGGGAGAAAATATCGTTATGACCCGCAGCCGGGTAAAGCAGGCCACAACACCCAACCAGGTTCTAAACTCTGGCTATTCTCCATAGATTCCAATTGGAATTCCATAAAAGATTAGGCCGACAAGATAATTTAAACTCGATTTTCTTTGCGCCTGCATCACGACAGACTTTGCAAACTCAAAAATAAACCAGATTCCGTACGGATTTCTATGTTTAGCCGGACGGATTCCGGACCGAAGATTTGAGAAAAAACCGGATTCCGGTCCAGTCTCCAGCACTACTATAAATGTCTCTTATATTCAAATTCCAGGGCATATATTGTCCTGCCAAATTCACCCATATCAATTCTCTTCACTTGTCTTCTCCTTGCAACTTTGCACATCTGGTATTTCCTAGTCACACTTTCACACTATCCAAAGTGGCTTAGCAAAAGGTCAGTCTGCCTAAGCAATCCAATGCCCACCAAATCACACTCTACCAAATCAGAAGGGCTGCTTCTCGGCAGCCGGCTACATTGGCAACTAGTATGTCAGTGTAGGAACATGTCTTTAAGTAAAGACGATTCAAAAGTACGCCGTTGCTCGACATCTTTTGAATAAAATTTTTTGACAAGATGGTCGAAATGCAAAAACTACCATTTCCAGTTTTGAGTTACCTATCCAATGTCTAAAGACCTGGAAGATCTGGTAGCCTATACTGATCCAAACAAAGGCTTCAAAATAAAATTTGCTGAGCCTGAAGATGCCGAAAACGTACGGTTTATGATTCAGGTAAATCAATTGGAGCCAATCAAAAAATGCTTGGAGGTTTTTTACTTGTTAGGAGTTGGCCAACCTTGAAAAGCTACCCCAATGCCTAAACTCCAATGTCGGCCCACGGCCCAAACTCCGGTACTGGCGCCAGAGTGATCCAAAAATATTGCTATCGCAAAGCTTTGATAGCAAACACTATGCAATTACAGAGTATATATAAGAATGAAGCAACTTCAAAGTGCTGGGTTTGAGAAGAGACTAAAAGAGTTAGAGAAAATTTTCTCTATTGCATCATATAATATCATTATGTTCGTGACACGAACTTCGTGTTACCCATAATATTTTTTGATGGATATTTTCTATCAGATATTTCCCTCCCACAAGGGAGAATGGAAGGAGACATTGGTATGACCATCCGTACGGATTCCGGTTCGTTCTCCAGCACTAGTTATAACCCCTCGTAAGCATTACTAACACGCTAAAAACAATAAGGAAGCTATTTTCCGACCCTTTTCTTCATAGAAAGCCAACTTTTTGGGAAGTCGAAACTTCCATATTTTGTCGTGGGAGACCAAGGTAATGGTATTTTCAGACCCTAGAAATTACACTTAGGCATACAACTAAGCCTTAGAGCTAGGGTATGTCGGCTTAGGTCAACTGCGACCTAGTTTATACCATGTTATACCTAGGTTTAGCTCTCCACGAATAACTTAATCTGGCCTACCCTAAGCCTAACGCTGAGGTCTGAAAATACCATTTACAAAATTGTTTGCCTTGCTCTCCCAAGGCCAAAAATATGATGTGGTATCACAGTCACCACCATTAATTTTCAGAAATACTCTTGCCATATTGATTGGTGGTCTTTTGGGATTTTAATGTGCAATGTTTTAACTGGAGAATCGCCCATCAAGCGAAATAAAAACTTTGTTAATGAAGAAAATAGAAATGAATATATGCAAAACTATGAAGAAAAGGGACCACCAATTGTAAGAAAGCGTCAATTATCATTTTTATATTGGTTTGAGAAATAATTATCTGTCATTTTTTCAATTCATTTATTTAAATTGCCTTTTTCGTAGCTGTTCTCATGACTCATATAGGCGTATGACCTACCAAAGATCTCTTCTTCCTCTTTCCAACGAGTGCAGTTTATTTGTGTTAACAGTTTATTTGTGTTGAGAGAGTATAGTGTGCCGACTACATAATATGAACACGGGTTTTAGGGGTTTGAAAGTGATGGATATTCTGATAATTCACCAATTTTTGATCATTAAGATGCTCTCCTTCTGCATTAATGATTGCCCGCCATCTCTCTGAGAGCTTGTCGATCCCCCTAGAGAATATATGGGTATCCTTGGAGGCAACCCAGGCCTTCAGTGCCTTTACAACTTATTCAAAACTCTGTAGACTGTTGGAAATTGACCTGTTGAAGTGGAAGTCAGTTGCAGATCCATGTGGTGAGTATGGAGGATGTTCCACCAGTTTCCAGCCACAGTTTAACCACTTCAAACCACTCTCGAACTGTCTTTTGTCGTATTGTCCCCTTTCCATAGGTTTTGGTCAGATCCCGGAATAAATCAGCTGCTGACCATCCCTGCCCTAAGTGGATGAGTATAACATAGTTTTGATGTTATTAGGCGCACTCATGGTCAGGGATAAACAAATTGATCAAGTAATGATAAAATAAAGGGCTCTATATTGTCAAGCCAAGCCATGGAATATCTATCACTTTCAAACCCCTAAAACCCGTGCTCATACATTGTGCAGTCTGCACACTCTTTGCTTTCATCACAAAAAAACAGTTAATCACTAGTAGGAAAGAGGAAGAAGAGATCTTTGGTAGGTTATACGCCTATATGAGTCCTAAAAACAGCTATAAAAGAGGCAATTGAAAAAACGGCGTATAATTATTCCTCCACCCCATAAACTTAAAAAATTTCAGGAAGAATTTCTTGACTCTCATAAAAAGAAAATACCATCAAAAGCTAGATCCTTAATTAAATGTTTATTGGCAAAAGAAAGGAATAAAAGATGTGGGAAGACACGCGATGAAGCATTTAAAAAAATTGTTAAGCACAGCTATTTTAAAGCATCGCATGTTAATCGTCTCTTTTTTTGTTAATGTTATTTAGTTGATGGTCTGACAAAATTCATTAGACATTTAACTGGATAGAAATGTATTGAAATAAAAATGTTATAGAAATGTTCTGAAGCTATTTTTTATGTTCTTTTTAACTTGGTCGATTCTATGCCACGCGCTTGTCGAGGTTGAAAAGATTATGCAACGGAGTATTAATGCGAAACACGGTATTTTCTCTAATAGATGGACACTCTCTAATACCCCTAGGGAGAGGGGTTTGAACATGATTGTTCATTAGAGAGAATATGGTAAATGTTTTTTATGTAGATTTTGGTCAAATTTGCATAAGAAAGCGGTAAATTTATTCGATTTTTAAGGTTCAACATTTTAGGCAATACGTATTGGCATCTGGATGTGGGAGACTCTAAATGAGCATTTATATTTTATTTTCCACACTTATAACACAATCTTTTACACTAAAAGATCCAAAGACAGTTTATGAATTTATATCTTTAATTTATTAATCAATCATGAACTCAAATTGTAAAGAACACATATTTCTTCCTCTCAGTAAGCTAAAATACTGTTTTTGAATATTTAATGTGCAAAAAAAGCCTTACTTGCTAGTAGAAAGGCCCTGTGTGGATAGTCATACACAGAATTATACGGATAGTCGTAGTACCTTCGGTAGGGATAGTATGAACTAAAATATTTGAAAAACAGTACTCCAGCCAGAAAAAATATTTCTAATGCATAGATATTTCTGCGAAATTTGCAATAAATTTGAGAAATGCTTGTTAAATATTCCCCATTTGTCCGCATTAGCAAATTTTAGTCGATCGACCAGTCGGATTAGATAGAATAAAAGAGGGAGGGTTGTCTAGTCCTCTAGTCAGTTCTCCAGAATTTTCTAGGCCCGTCAGAGCCTCATGCTAATCTATGTTGAGAAGGGTCCTAATGCCATCAATCAAATGTCTTCAGTTTACCACAGTCAAATCAAATAACACCAAAATAACTCGACAGGAGTAGGATCACGAATAACTCTTGATCCTAAACTCTATCAATCCTGTTTCAAGCACACGAGTAGGATCAAGAGTTACTAGCCATCCACCTGAAAGCCGTCCTTGGCTACAAGGGATATAAGAAGAGTTTTGATAGGTTCTTTTAATGAAAGCAAATAATTGCTTGATATTGTCGAGAGCTTTTTTGATTGTGATCGACCTTTCATAGCGCTAAAAACTTTTCAAACAGGCACAAATAATACCTGTAATAATTGAACGGAAATTTGGGATGGTTGATCAAAGGTGTGTAGTCATAGTCATACTAAACAATGTAGCTGTTGTATCTCAGAAAATAAAGTTGCCTTGTTTTTAATCACCAAGTATTTGTAATAACGAGAGGTCCAGCTGGAGCGATAATTGGGGTAGAAACAAGGCCAGTTGGAGCGGTATCTTACTATTGGCAAATTGCTGTACCTATATGGAGCTATGCTGACTCTTTCCACATAGCTGGTTAGGTTGGGAATAGAATGTGATCTGACTAGCTAAATATTGGCTTCTAGCTCAGAAAAAAACGTGGAAGACGATATACTTACGAAATTTGGCACATTTCTGTCCGGAACAAGATCTGGGTATACTACAGAACTGGCTCTCATTAGTTGATAAGCACTCATTTCAATATTTTATATTGGAAAATTTGGTTTGAAGACTGGCCGAGAGAATTCAAGCAACAGGTGTGTTGTTTTGTTGTGTCTTTTAAATAAGAAAATCGATAGCTTTTCCTTTATCCTTGGTTTAGTCTTTGAGGAATGAGAAGTAGGGTTGTCGACGTGCAATTCATCGATTTTGGGCACTTTTTCAATTTTAGGTTTTCACTGTCTGGTTTAGGAAAAACCTATCCAAACCATTAAGTAAGATTTACCTGGAGAACAAAAAGAGATCGTATTAAATAGTGTCAAACAAGGTCAAAAATCTCAGAAACCAAATGTTTCAACTGTATTTCGTGGAATTTATCAGCCTAGAAGAGTATCTGACTGTAGATAAGAATCTCGTTGCAGGTGCTGCATTTACAATAGACAAAATGGCTGCGGCTGTCTTGACAATAGGAGTGGAAGAGAGTGAAATGGATGGCTAGGTAGAAGAGGCATAAGCAGATGCGTCAGTTAGCAATCGGTTTGAATTATTTGTCAGTCAGCTAAATAATAAATCAATATGCCAACTGAATCAGCACCAAAGAAATGCGGAAGATGTCGAACCATGTTAGCAAAAACAGAATGAAAAGTGCAGCCCAGAGACGGCCGTTAAATCAAGGGTGGACTGTACCTATCAAACGATAAACATCATTCAAATTGCCACCACATTTTTGATCTTATTTGGCATTGACAAGTGCCACTTTTAAAAACTGAAGGGGGGGGGGGGGGGGGAATGGACAAAAAAGGGGCCACTTTTTAAGGAAGGCTCATTCAGGTAATGAGGAGATCTTGTTCTTGTTGGGGGGGAGAACATTTGGGAGGGAAGGGAAGGGGAGGTGAGTATACTTCTTGTGGGGCTAGGGGGTATAATACAATAGACTCGAAAGAGTTATAGTAAAGAATGGAAAGCTTTGTGATTTGAGTAAAAGCTTTGTCTCTCTTCTACCTTCTTTGCTGTTGAATAATCGTGATAAAGTTAAACGGTCTATGAAAAATATCGCATATTGCATCGTAGTATCGCAAAAAGCCTTTGGGGAAAATCTGTTTAACAATTTTTAAGCCCCATTTTCTTTAAACGATCCCGTTTACCTTTGATAAGCTCTCAGCCTTTATCAAATAATCAATTCAGATAATATTATTTGATCTTGAGGGAGCCAAGCAGCAAGTATTTGTCAAATCATTCCCTAAAACCCGCCTAAAAAAATGGTAGAGGAATCGGACGAAGAGGTCAGCGCTGTGGAAACATCCCAGGCAGCCAGCAGTCAAGGATGTGAGGAAGCAGGTGGCCAAACTAAAAGCAATCAGGGTAATGAATATATAAAATTTTTAGTGAGCAACTATTTTGAGTTGGACACCTCTAAATTCTCGGCCACCTTTTTGTACCGCCCCCAAAATGATGTGATCAGCTCTTTGATAATGCAGTCCAACTCAGAAGGGGTGGGAAAATATGAATTGGGTAAAAAACTCGGCATCAACACCAGAACAAAACATGGCGAGAGAAGAGTGGCTGCCTCCATCCAATCAGCCATTAGAACCTTTCCCAGCCATTTTGGTCAGTTTCAGAAGATGGAGGGCAAGTATCGCATGATCAAGTGGGTTTTAGTTTGGTACTGAGTAGTCAACTTGAGCCTATTATTAGGTACCACTCTAAATGCACTAGTGTCGGCAGTCACAATGAGTTTAATGCCAAGTTTGAAGAGCTGACAGGAGTCAAATGCCCTTTTAAAATGGGAGCAGTCGTCAAGTTTCCTAACACCAATCTGAGTTTGATTCTTGCTTCTTTCCTTTCGCAACTTCACAACTAACCTTTTCACTGTTGCAGATACCCTTAGAATCAGTGATATCACTATGAAGCGAATGCTCAACATACTTCAAATTTTGAAGACAGAAAAGGTGATTGTTACGAGTGGAAGCTTGGTGAAGCAGATGCGAGCTATTGAAGCAGAAGAAGGGTACCAGTTTCAGGCAAGTTCTGCATTAATACATTTGAAAGGATAAAACATAAGGGTAAAAAAACCGACGTTAATTATGCACCAACCCAATATTTTAACTAACATATAACTAAAATTTGCTTTTTTGTAGTTAGACAAGAAGTCTGCTAAAAAGTGTGTCTTGGCTCTACAAAAACAAAAGTTGTGCAAAGTGAGTGAAGCGGAAGTGTTTGAAGATGGAGTCAAGCGAAGCGTAAGCTATTATTTTTAACCAAAAACTCCAAAACACATAGGTTCTTTTTTAGTTTGACGTTATCGTAATTCCCCAAGTAACTACCATCAACGACCCCTTAGTGCAAGAGGCTATCAATCGGACAGTGGCTCAATACCATGCCGAGGACAGAGTATTTCCCACTGGTCAGCCGCGCTACTTCCGCAAAAAAAAGGAGGTTGAAGGACAACAACCAGAATTTGACGAAGATGGCAATCCCCTACCTGTCTCCAGCGGCTCCAAGAAATCCACTCAAGAGGCTCTTTTAGCGGAGATGTTGAGCTCGATTGATCCCAACAATATGAGCGTGATGGAGAGATTTGCGCTGTTCCGCCAAGTAACGGCGACAAGCAAGAAAGCAGCTGAAGAACCTATGCCAGCAAATGGAACCAACATCGACTATGGTCACCAACCGAAAATGGTCAGACTAGTGGTGCTGCATGAGTTTATGTTCCAATATATATACTTGGGAGGTGGCAGAAAGAGTGTCTACGACCTCTTCCCACCAACTAAACAAGCTTATTATGGAGATGAAGGAAGACCTATTGAGGAAATGCAAGTGTTTGATAAACAAGAAGCAAGTCCTTATAGATTTGTGCCAAGCCAGCCCAAGTTTAAAGATGCTTCTCAAGGATGGTTTTTGGTGAGAGATCTGGTCAGTGCTATGCCTCTGTCCATTTATTTGGTCGTGGTCAACATCAAGGAACAAGTGAGTTTTAGATCTATTTATTTGACCGACTTATGTCAGTTTATTTGTAGATTCCGGGCGTAGAAAAATTTATGAATGACCCAATCAAAAGGCATACATTGATAGGAGATTTACCATCAAGTGTCAGAGTGCCATTGATGACTAAGAGAAACTACTCGCAAGTGGAATACCACTGTCTTGTGCTCTGCGCTATGGGGATGATGAGAGTGGCGCCCAATTTGGATGGTAACCGTTCTTCTATTGGAGCTGCTGTACTGATGAATTTTCCAAATTGTTTTTTTGGGGAAAAAACATTAGCAAATTCTAGGCACTCTTCTATCTGGCCCGTAAATGCCGGTTGTACGACACAAGTACATCAGAAAAAGGGTATGCTACGGTTACTATTCCTCTGCAAAGGTACAAGAGATATGAATATAAATTTAATAGCCTGGAGGTAAATTATACTGGAAGAGAATACTTTTTTATTGCCTTTTTTCTAGGATATTCAACGGTATTGGAACCATCTCAAAGCAATTGCCTATTCCACTCCTTTGAACCTGAGAAATGATATAGTGAAAGAAGAGGTGGAAGATGCTGCAGACTGCAAAAAGTACTCTTTTGGCAGTATCGACAGACTGCCCTTCTTCAGCCCCTTTGATGTGCCTATTGACCAGGTTATCGAGCCACCTACTCCCCTCAATGGTTGCGGAGGCTTTGATCCCAGCCTTTTTATGCAAGTTTTTTTTTAACACTGTTGCTTGTAGCGAGTGTCTGAAAAGTCCTTGGCCTAAATTAATTCTTATTTTTTTATCATACTTATGAATAAGACAATATGTATGGCTTATAGGCCATTTTAAGGCATTTCCAATCTGCTTTCAACCCAACAATGGTAGGCCAAGATGGAGCCCCTTTACATCGCGCAGCAGAAACCCAAAATCTTGCGACTGCAATGTTCTGAACTATTTTGGCTGGCCTTATATCGAGTCGAAGGCCTGCTCCAAGCCCCACAATTCGATCGCTGCAATGAAGACTTCGGTGGTCCAAGAATGAGATGCCATCCCCTAGGAAATGATTCAGAATGCCCACTGATAATTTCCCAAAACGTCTTTGTAAATGCATTGGGTCGATGGCAGCAGTTTTGAGTGATTTGAATAAAAGAAATATATGGTTTGAAAGTAGATTGAAGGTGCTTCAAATGGTGCATAAGCCATATGTATTGTCTTAGTTAAAAATATGATAAGAATCAGAATTAATTTAGGTCGGCAACTTTTTAGACACCCGATACAAAAGAAACAACTCCACCAAATTGCTCTATCTTCTATCTGGCCAGTAAAGTAAAATTTTCAGCCACATAACCCGTCAATGGGAACTGTCCATGCCAGATGTAAAGCCCAGCCAAAGCAACACCGACAGTGCGGGCAATCTTGTCTGGCTGATACAAAGATGGAAGCAAGCAGCTAATGAGTGCAAGGAATGGGTATTGCCTAGAGTAGAAAAGCTGGACACTTCTTGGGGCTCTTTTGTGGGCTCACTTATGCCATCTGATGGGGCAATGTTCAGAAAGTAAGTTGAGCATTTTAACCTTATTATCACCATTTCAAATATTTAAAATTCAGAAAAAGGAAAAACATGTCCCATCCAATCGTCACAGCAGCGACCTCGTCGGCCCTACTCGCCAGCCAATCCTACCAAGTCCGAGTCAACCGATTGAGAGGTAAGAAAAGAAATCGCACATCCCTGCCCCGAACCAGCACTCAGGCAAGCCACAGCAAAACAAGTACCAGCAAAAGCAGATCCCAAAAATCCAAACAACCAACAGAATGGGCTGTAGAGGAAGGCAACATCACTGACATGGACGAGTATATTCTCCAGCTTGGCAGGAGCATGTTGGACAAGGAATATGGGGAGCAGAGCCCTGATGGACAGGCAAGCACAAGTTTACAAGCACCAGAACACAAACTAGGTTATGCTGGCAAAAGGAAAAGAAGGCTGGACGAGGTTGATCTGCTGTGTCGGAAGATGAGCACCAATTTGCGCTCTAAGTTCACCCCCAGAGAAAGGGATATGGTAAGTTTTTTTGTTATCTTTTAGCTCATTTTTAATAACTACAGGGTTTTTTAAGAATTTTGCCAGCTTAGTTTTGCACTTGAAAAAAATTCGAAAGAATTATTTGACTCTACTGCATTATACCCCCAATATACCCCTAATATAATATACTCTGGAGTAGCAGGGGATGAAAACCCCTTACGGACGAAGTGGGCTTGAGAGCTGGAGATACGCACACAATTTATAAAACAGTAGTACCAAATTGTGATTAATAAGAGCGCAACAGAACCAAAAACAATGTCAAAGTTTTTCAAGACTAATTAAGAGTTTGCGATAAGTAAATATAAAAATATTTTAGTTGGTACTTATACGAGCTGTAAGCTTCTTTTTGAACCCTGTGCACAGATTCTGGCTAGATCCGACAGTGATGCGAGAAGTTATGCATCAGTATGTTCCGGTAAAACATTGTGTGACACATGTTCAGACAACTGACCAATAACTTAGGAGTCTCGCAACAAAACCGCTAACTCGCTGATGGCTGCAGGAGCCAGAGATTTGATACGCCACAACCGTTTGGCACATCTTCACTACATTGTCAAGACTCTGGGGTGTCATGAGGTTGGAAGTGGTTGAAAAAAGATGGAAAAAATTAAAAAAAAAAAAAAGTATTCTACCGTTGCAGGAAATGCGTCACATTCGTAATGAAATGGCCGCATTGGACTTGCAGAAGTCGGAGGAGAAGAATAATTTTTTCCTGCAGGCCTTTGAAATAGCCTACAATTTGCTGTTCAGGTAAATTTGTGCTTAGGCAAAAAAAAAGAGTATTCTATTTGTAAAAAATTGCAGAGAAGACCACAACTTCCCATCCATATCTGCTCCTGATGCTGAGTTTGAACAGTATATTGAGGACAACCACCTTGTAATAGGCACCTCCATTGATCCTTCAGCCGCTATTTCCACCCTCCCTGACCGTAGTAGCAAGCCGGTGGATGTGGGTGGAGCGCAGCACTGTATTGGCTACAATGTTATCACGGTAAAAATATTTTTTATTTGGGCTTTTGAGAATATTTTAATTTTGGGTACTCAGAACACCTGCTGCTTCACAGCTAATTTTGGCTAGCCTACCCTTAGACTAAGACTTAGTTGCCAAAGGGTAGTATGTGGAGTCTGAAAACAATAATCCAACACCCAACTCGACATCCCAAGGAAGGTAACTAAAATCGGTTTTATCGAGAAATGGACCTCGATAATTTGGCACTCTTAGCCTGGTCCCTTGGGCTGCCGAGTTATTGAGGGTTGATTGTGTCGGAAAGTGCGGAAAAAAATTTTTTATCTTGGCGTATAGATATAGATCGTATAAATCTTAGCGTATAAAAATTACTTAGAAATAGAATATGGGCTTAGAAACGAATTATTATGCCGAAAGGTGTCCTTGAACCAAATAAGTAGTTTTCTCCTTTGTAAATGTTTACTAAATCATAAATCATTTAGTCCATATTGCTGAACGAAGGAAACAAGGCGAAAGATGAAGAGAATCAGCAACAGCAACAGGAAAACCTGTACATGGACTCCCTGCTCAATAACATAAATGTGCAAGTCATCTCTGACGTCTTGGAATTGGCTAGAAGTGATGGACTGATAGCCAAAACACGTCCTGGAGAAGGAGCTGAACAAGAAGCAGCGGCTCCTGGACTCCGTAACCAAGCTGTTTGCTCTGCTTAGTATGTTTTCTTTAATCATAACTTCGGCATTAAAAAAAGTTTAGTTATCGCCACTTCTTCAACCACTGTTACCACAACAACATCATCTCCATGACCAACAACGCCCTCTGCCAAGTGTCGAAAGGAGACACCAGTTTAGCCAATGAGGATGATGCTGGAATCATGCTTATCCTGCTCCATTACCTTGACAATAAAGATCTCAACATCAAATACACAGTGCCTGACTCCCTCAACCACTTTTTCAAGGCCAATGAGGACGAAGAAGAGGGTAGAGAAGAAAAAAGAGGGAATGCCACCAAACGAGTTCAAGACCTGGAAAATGCGGAAATGCAATTGGAATCCATAGATATTCGTCCAGAAGAGTCGCTGGATCTGATCAAGGATCTTCCTGAGTTTGACGCCGTTTTTAAAGACTTTATTTTCCGCGTTCCAATGGAGGAACTGGAAAAGCTAGATAGGGCAGCCAATGTATCAATAAGACTGGTGGATGAAGCTGATACAAATAGTCTGGTCGATATATTCTCTGCTGTGGAAGCCTCAGGAGTAGCGGGGATAAATGAGGAGGAAATATTGGTGAGGGTTTTAAGTTCTAAATGTTTAACTCTAGTCTTACGTAACTAGACCTGATATAAGTTCAAGTTACAGTATTTTCTCTAATCGGATACAAGAATAAGTTTTTAGTTGGCCACTTCACTAGATCCATTACATCTGAAAACACTATTGAAAATCATGCAATCAGCCTTTGACATATTCCCTTGCGGTATTGACACCAAAAGGTATGTGGCTACCAAACATGCCAAAAGCTGGATGGTCTGTACCTCTGAATTCGGTTTTTTCCCAAGGCCTTGGACACTCCCAAAAGGAGACATCAACTTTTCTGTGCTCAAGTACACTTTTAAACAACTTTTGCTAAAGAAAAATTGAAAATTGTTAAGATGGATGGCAGAGGCAGTTCTGGTAAGTGTGCAGAGCAAACCAGGAATTTTGATCGAAGAACTTGTGAAGATATTTGTCTTTGCTCTACAGCCAATACTGGTGGAAGAACTGCTTGAATTACTGGAAAGCATTAGATGCTGCTCCTTGTGCAGTAGGACAATGAATTCCATGAGAAAGACATCACCTTTTGCAGGTTTGTTAGAGCTTGTTCATTTCTCCAAAAAGTTTGGTAACTTATGCAGTTCGTACTCCGTCATCCTCCCCCAACTCTCACCAGTAAAAATCTCAAATCTGCTTGGGGACCAAAATATATGGGACCAAATAAGTAATTTTATAAACTATATGTTTAAACCCCAGATAGTCTACTTAGGCATACAACCAAGCGTTAAGCTTAGGTTAGACCGGCAAAGATTAGCTATGAACCACCAAATTCATGTGAGACAAAGTAGACGCCAGGTTTCCGCCAGCCTACGCTGGTCTACCCTAAATCTAAGGGTCAGATGTATGACTAGGAACTGCATAAGCCGACTTTTAGGAAGAAATACTGGGGAAGGGGAATATTTTGCTTAAAATATCCAGTTCCTTCTCTTTACGCAACAATTGTTCAGAGAATAATGCATAACTGTTTTTAGCCAGGAGTGAGAAAAGGGTTGTAAAGTATGTCATGCCTATGCACGATGGACTGGAAAGGTTCGCGCTTTTCTTCAAAAATCAGAAGACTATTCAGCTGCAGTGAAATTATGTAGTAATAAACAGTATAGTTTACTTGTCTCGAATAAATGTTTTTGTAAAATTTTTAAAGAATTACACTGCATGATAAAAATTATGAAGGAGACAAGAATGTGGATAGTGCAGATGTGGGGATGAAGATTTCCTTGTGTTTTGGAAAGCACAAGACAATAGAGAGCTATCTCGCACAGGTTGATGCCATGGCTGAGTAATTAGCAAGTAAGTTTGTTCACCGAAAGTAAATCATTAGGTAGTACCCTCCCACGAAGAAGCAAATTGACAAAAGAACCTGTGTCAGTGTCCTCCATCAAACGCTGTAAATCTTCCCTTACCTTGTGCAGCCACACTTCTTGCAATGCTTTATAGACAGCCGTTTTGAGAACCTTAAAAAAATTATATTTTGAACGATCCCTTTTAGACTAATAATATTAAAAGATACAGAGATGTCTTCAAGGAGTTCTGGGTGTTCACAAAGCAAGTTCTTCACCTTCGCATAAATCACATTTGTCGGCTCTGTTGAAGCAGAACTCTCGCTAGTAAAACCTTCGTCTTGATTGCTTTCATCTTTTCTGATAGACTGACGTCGAGAATTTATGAGCGAAATATGCGGAACAGATTGAGATCCAATGGTAGCAGCATCATTTCCTTCCACAACGGGCTCTCGTATTCGGATCCTGCTGACCGCACTCAACGCAACTTCCAGCACAAAACTAAAACTAATACTTAACCATTAGAAAATGAAAATTAAAGTTACTCGGACAAACAGTACATGCGACAATTTTATCGAAACAAAATACAGCAACAGAATTTAAATCGTCAACTCCTCCATTTCTTGTTTAAACAGCAAATCAAATACTTGATCATAGTGAGAAACAAAGTGGATTTCAATGTCAGCTCTTATGAACTCAGGCAAATCATCGAAATCTAAATAATTGAAGTTGCGCTAAAACTGGATACAAAAGGCTACCTTTGCGGTTTTCTTCCGGCAAAATGACACACTTTACACCGACCCTCTTAGCTGCAATCACCTTTTCGCGAATACCACCCACAGGAAGAACCTTAAAAAATATTGATTCCAGTGGATTATACCCCCCACAGCAAAAATTTATACAAAATGGCACCTGGCTTGCCCCTAACTCTCCCAATACAACCCCGGATGCCTTTATGCCTCCAGTTTACCGTGTTTAAGGTACAGTCGAACTCCGCTATAACGGAATTTTTTTCTGGTCCCTTGAATTCCGTTATAGCAGGGTTCGACTGTATTAAATTATTAATTAAATTACTAATTAGCAAGACCCGGATTTAGAGGCAGTTACATTTTTTTGGGAAAAATTAGGGAATAATGATACAGTATTACGAATAATAAATCATAAACAAAAAATAGTTTAAGTACCCACCTTTCCAGTAAGCGAAATTTCTCCCGTCATGGCAACATTCTGCTTGGCCGACTTGCTCAATGCCAAAGATATGAGCGCCGTAGTAATTGTAACTCCGGCTGACGGCCCATCCTTCGGCGTCGCACCCTGAAACCCCAGTTACCAAAACTCGCTCAGATTCGCAAAAAAATTACCTCAGGGACATGCAGGTGAATATGTGCCCATTCCAGAAAATCATTATCCGGCACTTTTCTCATCACAGTGTTTTTGGCAACAGTGTAAGAAGCTCGAGTAGACTCCTTCATCACCTAAAATATAAAATAAATTACTGTGCTTATTATCCTCAAGTGCGACGGACATCTCCAAGCTGTCCAGTTACTTCTAAGCTTCCATCACCGTTTTGTTCATTCTTAACTTCTTTTGAGTCACTATCAGACTTTGTACATGACTTTACAAAACGTTTGCTTAGAGAGGTCTCAACATACAAGGCACAGCCGCCTAAATTTAAAAGTGATAATTTCAACGCAAATATAATGAACAGCATAACGAACCCATAGACGTCCAAGCAAGACCCATCACGATACCCGGAGGCGTAATGTCGTACAAACGATCTGAGGAAAACTTTTCAAGACCTAGGTACTTTCCAAGATTCGACTTGTCGACAACGATTGCGTCATTTTTGCTCTGGCCAAGTTTATGCTCTTCAGCCCCTTTGCTTTTATAATTTGCAGCCTCTTCTGCATTCATGCCACTAGCAATCTTAAACGCTGCTTTCCGGAAAATCTAAACAATTATAAAGATTTTAAATCAACGGGAGATAAACCTTTTCAATATGCTTCTGCAGATTTCGAACTCCTGATTCTCTGCAGTAGGACTTTATGATGGCTAAAAGGAAAGAGCTTTGCATGTAAGGCGATAAATAGTTTTTAAAAATAAGAATTTTGAATTTTACCAGATGTATAGCTATACCACACAGATTCTATGAGTTGATACCGATATTTACAAAATCTACGCAACTTTTTTAATACGGCCGACTCTAGTCATAAGAGCACTTCGGTATCATACACAAGTTATTAACCGGTATAGTTTTTGGGTTGGAAAAGCGTGAAACACTAGCAGACCAAAAATAATAATAGTCACGTAAACACACGAAAAATTTTTTGAGGAACCAAGGATTGGCGGTGAAAATCCTGTGTTAAAAAATGATTACAAAAAGTTGGCTTTGTCGGAAGAAAAAATATTACTAGCATCCTGCAAAAAAAATACCTTCAATCGAATCTGGCTTTATAACGAGCTGGTCTTCCGACAATGCGCTGAAACGAAAAGTACTCGAGGTCGTTAGTCTTCATTAAGAGTTTAGTTGTTAAGCAATACCAGGCCTCACGACTTTGCGGAATCAAATAATTCTGTGCTATTTTGATCTTCTCCTCAGCGACATAACCAGACACCTAAAAAGTTATTGTATTCTACGGCAACACAATCTTATTACGCAGCCCTACTTCAATCATTTCTAATCTGTCAGCAAGTGCTTCAGGTATCGTATCCGTAACGTTGGCCGTACATATAAACAGCACTTCTAGAAGGCATGTCAATTGAAACCACGTCTATAAGAGAAAAAATCCTTACTAGAAAGGTCTACTGGAACATCAAGATAATGGTCCAAAAAGTTTGCATTTTGCTCAGGATCTAAAAGCTCCAGCAAGGCAGATGACGGATCTCCATAATAACCTAAAATTGAAAGTCACAGGGTAGGACGAAAAGGGAAAGAATTACCTCCGCGCCCCATCTTGTCGATCTCATCAATAAGGACTAACGGATTCTCCGTTCCCACCTGCTTTAGACACTGGATCATCCTAAAACAGGATTATGTTCACAGAACAAAAACTACATGAGACCATTACTTTCCAGGCATCGCTCCAACGTACGTCCTTCGATGTCCTAACGTAAAGATATTAAAAACTAATAATTGAGTGCTAAGAAAAACAACCTTTTATTTCGGCCACATCGGTCTAAAAGAAAATTTTGAAATTAATTCTCACCCAACCAACAAAACACTAACCATTCCACCAACGGAAAAACGGAAGTACTAGAAACGTTAAATGAGTAAAAATTATCATCGCAAGATACACTAGCCTTTCGTCCAAGCACACGAGCAATCGATTTTGCGATGGAAGTTTTTCCGATACCCGGTGGTCCGTGTAAGCATCTACAAGAAAATGTTACACGGAAATATTTTTTATACGGGAGTGTTTTGTGCAACGACTTCTGCAAAAGAAAGTTCTCACAGTATTTTCCCAGTGGTCGACTTCTTCAATATTCTTACTGCCATAAATTCTAGAATTCTGTCTTTCACATCTTTCATCCCATAGTGATCTTCGTCGAGAATACTAGCAGCTCTTCCCAAATCCAAATTTTCCGCGGAAGATTTACCCCAAGGAACGTCAGACAGCCAATCAAGATAATTTCTGAATATTATGACAAGAGAAAAAATTATCCTAAAACAACATACCTAGTGACACCGAATTCGCTTGAATTGACGTCGAGGCATCTAAGCTTCGAAATTTCCTCATTGATCACTTTCATCGCGTGTTCCGGAACAGCCAGGTCCCTAAGTTTCTGCTCCACTTTATCGATTAGAACTTGCTTTCCATCCTTATCCATCCCAAGCTCCTTCATTATACTGTTCAACTAAATTTTGTATTTAAATATGCATCGAGAAGCAATGGCACCTTTGTTCGCAAGTAAACCTCCTTGTGAGCTTTTTCAAAGGTTTTTTGCACTTGTTCGTCCATCTTGTAATTAAGCTTTTCCTTCATGAGCACCTCAAATGCAATTTCCAGACGTCTCTTCACCTAAAGCAAAGCATTCGGTTGTACTTCCCAATAAAGACGCAAATTGACTAAGGCAATTTGACTACCTACGTCAGGCTCCTCTATTAAACGCTGTAAATCTTCCTTTCCGACATTTTTGCACATTTCTCCCGTTAAATCACATAAGACTATTTCATTGGGCACAGGCAAGCCCAACAGAGTTGTTTGGTTGCCTAAAGCCCACGAAACCTTGTGCAACCACACTTCTTGCAATGCTTTATAGACAGCCGTTTTGAGAACCTTAAAAAATTATATTTTGAACGACTCCTTTTAGACTAATGATATTAAAAGATACAGAGACGTCTTCAAGGATTTCTGGGTGTTCACAAAGCAAGTTCTCCACTTTCGCATAAATCACATTTGTCGGCTCTGCTGAAGAAGAACTCTCGCTAGTAAAACCTTCGTCTTCATTGCTTTCATCTTTTCTGATGGACTGACGTCGAGAATTTATGAGCGAAATATGCGGGACAGATTGAGATCCAACGGTAGCAGCATCATTTGCTTCCACAACGGGCTCTCGTATTCGGATCCTGCTGACCGCACTCAACGCAACTTCCAGCACAAATCCAAGTTTACTAAGACTGTCGATAGTTGCGAGTGTTCCCACTTTATAGATGGAGTCAAGTGATGCGACTTTTCCATCAACGCTTCTATAAGAATTCAACTGTGACCAAAACACAACCAAACTCTAACAGAAGTACCCTTTTCCCTTCTTGGCGAATACCCCCACTTGCTTATGGCCAGAAGCAAACTTCTTTTGAATCAGATCTTGCAAGGCTCTATCGTATATCTAAAACGCAACATTTTTGACGACATAAAAGCCAACTTGAAAATTTACAATGAGCTTTCTGTGAAATCCCGGAAAAAATGGAAGATCGTCAAGCGGAATAATAGGTACATCGAAAATGATACTTGGATCCACCCGAGTTATCTTCTGAACAAGTCAAATACCAAAGAAAACTTTTAACCTAATGTATGAAAATACCTCGCTTGAATTTTCTTTTACAAGAATCGGCTTGTCCAAATGTTTGGATTTCATACTGCCCTCATCATTGCTACTGCTACTCGGCCTAAAACTTTGAGCTAACATGGAATAAGACGAACCCGAGTAAGACGTACAAACTACTGTAAAAACATCTGTCGGCGAAACACGAGGTCACTTTTTTTGACACGAGATGTAAGGCGCCTTGCGTTGATATTCTGGAAGCACGCGAAATCAAAACTCTGCTTTGTAATTTAGCCGTAGCAAGAAAAAAATATTTCATTTCAACCGATTTATCTAAAAATATGGAAAAGATGGACGCCATAACAATTAAAATATTGTAGTTGTGAAATTTTTTATTTTTATATATAAATAATATAAAAATAAATAATATAAAATAAAACGAACAAAAAAAAAAAAGATTAGTGTTGAAGACGACGCGACGCAGCGCACGATCACCAAAAGCCAAATAATTATCACCAAAAACGATATAATAAGTTGGTAGGTGTGCAAAGCAGTGTTTGGTTAAACGAAAATAAAACTTAAATGAAGTAAAATAAAAGAAATCCATCACATTCATGCTTAAATGAAATATTCCATATGGAACAGACTCCAAGTAAAACATTACATTTACGTACAAATGAGATGAAGTCATTAAGGGGCCATAAATAATATTACGCATACACACTCAAACATCTTGACCTAGTGGTTGATGTTGCAGCGTTGCAGAAAAGTCTTATGAAAGCCCTTTAAAAATGCTAGCGGCTCAAAAATTAATATACAACACTACTAAAGATACTAACTGGTGCGAGAATTTTTCCCGGCGGGCTTTTAAGCCAACTTTAAAGGAAAGGCGTTGTGGCGACATTTTTATGGTTACCTTTTTTTTAAGCTGACCGAAATTCACTTAACTGCTTACGAGCGCGTTTTTGTTAAAAGTATAGAATTTACATTGCATTTCAGGTTTTTTTTAATGCGTGGGAATAAATGCTTTTGTAAAAGAAGCTGTAGACTTTGGAACATTAAAAGACATGACTTTATTTTTTAATAATACACAAATTAACAAGGATGACTTTTAAAAAGCTCAAACATTGGCCACCTCTTCATCAAACGATCCAGTCCTTGAGTATTTCATCAACGTCGGGAACTTCTCCGGCAACAGTTGACTAACAAAGCCTTTAGAGCCTAACTCATTGTTGTGGTAGGTGTGGTCACACAGGGGAATCACCTGAATAGCTGAAAGTAGTAAGCGAATATTGGATTGCAAGGAAAGGTTATTTATAATTTTCAAAAACAGCTTGTTCCCGGGGAGACAGGGGGGTAGGGGGGACAGCGGGGAGACAAATCCTGTTTTGCTATAAAAAAGTTGAAGGAACTAAGCTAACTTTTGGGTATAATAATAATATTTTTGGGTACCCAAATTGCTTTACCTGACCAACAATAAATTGGCAAGTAGCTTGATGAACCTCATTCCCAGGTCCAGTGGACAAGTGGAAGAGGTATTCACACCACAACATCTTTTCAAAATTCTCAGTCAACTTTTCTAAATGAGAAGAGGTGAATAGAGCAAAGTCTCTGCTCAGAGACAGTGCTACTCTAGAAAACTGGCAAGAACTCTGAGCTATATTGAGGCTGTAGCGTTGACTCTTGGAGATGGAGCCGTCTAGGGTCAGCCCCAAGTCTGACATCTCCTCTAGAAAGCGGTTCATGTTGGACTCATTCTCCAGGTTATTCGGCTTCCACCTCTCTTCCTATAAATTAGAATGTTGGGGAAAACGGGCATGGGGTATTGTCTAAGCGGGCCAAAGAGAAGCCTCTTGCACGCTTTTCTCTATACTAAAACTTACAGAAATGCGAAGACAGACTGCCTCAATGATGTTAGCATAATTGTTCTCCATTGCTGAAGGCCTACTTTTAGTCATGTCAGACTAGTTATCTAGCCAGTGAAAAAACCAACCTTTGGTCATTGCAGGAGTCAGCAGTCTGTGTACTTCAAATGAAAGATCCAGTCCTGCCGGCACTAGCAGATCACAATTAGACATCAATATTCTCCAAGTGTGTGCCAAAACCGTCTAAAATGTGTGGTGTAAGCCTAAGCTAACATCATTGGCTACTCTAGTCCCTACCATTGTGGGTGCCACTTCGATGACATGTCTTCTGATCATACTTAACAACATGCTCAACTCTCCACTGCTCCACTGCAGGATTAGACAGTAGTGCCTGCGTTGGTCTTGGAACTCCTGGGCAACATCCAGTATATCGTTGATAAACAGGCTGGAGACTGCAAACAAAACGACAACTACCGCATACTTATTTTTCAACCCCCTCAGAGGATGAAGAAAACCCTCCTCCTTCTTCAAAACTCGAATTTTTTCTATCTTTGACATGTCTTGTGTAATTTTTGGCTGATGTGTAATGCCCTGTAACTAAAATTCTCTTGACTCACTTTGTTTGACATAAGACAACGGCTCTTCACTAATGGTCAACTCTCGAGCATTGGATCTGAGGAATGTGCTTCTCCTCTTCAAGTACAAGTCAATGGCAAACGTAGGGCGGTTGAGGGAGGTAAGTAGGGAAAGGGGTTTGCTGAGTGCCCTGGTGCCTCCATGCAAAGCTCCAGGTCTGCGCACCTCATCACTCAACATCTTCACCACATTCCTCTCCAGACCTGTGGTCAACAAGCATTAGTTGGGTTTAAATTTTATAGTATAGACGTTTTTTCCAACGCTACACTAGACCTGGCATATGAACTCGAAAAAGTCCTCAGAATAAGCGATGGGTCGAGCGAATAATAGCCTCCAATAGATGGGCAGTTTCTAATAGACGATTAATTTGGAGGTCGATCGAAAAATATACCGGCAGCCCGTTTATTAGAGGATTTACGGTAAATATTTACTAAAAGCGATTACTTGCCTTCAAATTTGGCATTGATGGCTGCATCCTGGCAATTGCAACTCTTCCACTCCAACAACATCTCTACTGCCTTAGAATTAGTCATTAGTTTGTAAAAAACCTGTTCACAAATTTTAGGGCAGAATTTTTGTCAAAAAAAGTGCTTATTTAGCCACCCATTAGCCGAGAATCGCTCACAAACACCCCAAAATTGAATATCTTAAGGTATAAACTCTCATATTTTACTTACCGTATTCTCTCTAATAGAACCACACCCCCCTAATTCAAAATCGTGTTTTTGGCCTACTTTTTCCAAACAAGTCTTAGGCAAGTTACCACCCAACTTATAGCTAAAACAATAAGCTACAATTTGAGTGGTAACTTGCTTGGCAGTTGTCTCCAAAAAGTAGGCCAAAAACACAATGCCAAAAACACGATTTTGATTTAGGTGGTGTGGTTCTATTAGAGAGAATACGGAATTCTCCGTGAGTACCAACCTGTTCCATATGCCTATGAGAGATAACATCCTGTAGTTCACTGATCAAGTCATTGAGCCATTGAGTGTCTTCCACACTCATGATATGCTTCTTGTCCTCTTCTTGAATACCTTCCTCCTCCATTTCACCAAGAGAATGGGTTACCTGCTTTTTTGACTTCGAAGCAATGCTGCTCAATATAGACTTCCTTTTGGCTCTTAAATATAACTTTGTATGTAAATAAGGTATCCGACTTTTTTCCCTCCAAACCAACATATTCTATTAAACGCAGCGGGGTCCAAGTTGTTTGTACCACTGTGTTTTTTTCTATGACTTATTCATCTGATTTTTGGAGTAGTTCGAAAAGTCGGCTACAAAATAAGAGGTCGTGCTACAAGAATGTTGATGTAAACCATACGGAAGACAGGTGAACCAGGTGGAGGATACCAAAGAATTCTAGGGTTCCAGAAAAATAGAAAGGATGCCATCATTTTTTGGTCTGCAAAAGCTATGGCTTACCTTATAGTAGCTTGTCTAACGAGGGATTTCTCCTGTTCTTGCCTTCTCTTGGTCTGCTCAATGCCTTCCAGCCATTCTCTCTTAACGCGTGCATTTTCACATTTCACATAGATCTGCTCAGGGAATATAAGCAGCTGGAGAATGTGCTCTGCTTCTTCTTGACTACTATTGTGGCTTTTAAAATTTATAGCAGCTAGGTTGTCCAGTGGCTAAATTGATTGGATTTTTTTTTCAACCTTTCCTGACTAGACCTACCTGGTTAGATACCAAATGGAAAGGACATTTGCTATTAGGAGTGGGATGGCCAATCAGCAAACTGTTGGTGAGCAGCACTATTAGAATAGAGTGTTCTGGCTGCATGTTGTCCGCATTTAAGAGAATCATCTGGTTTTGTAAGACTACTCGCTCGTTTTCTTTCAGGTGGTTGAGTATGGTCTGTAACATTTTTCGGTCTAATTTTTTGGCTTGCTCTTTAATTAAATATAAACTCCATAGGAAGCCCTTTTGGCACCCCGTTGGCCATAATCCATTTTAGACTTTTTCAGCAACCCATTCGTGCAATGTTTTCGCCCTTTTACCATGTTTTTCTCACTGGACTATGACAAAAAAAAGACCTGAAATGCATTTATTTTTCCAGAATCTTGCTTGGATTCATCTCTTAGGTATGGGTGTGTGCGCAACTCTCAACCTCACTTACGAAGACGACGGCGGCTTGGAGTTGAGATGCGCACACACCCATTCCTGAGAGAAAAATCACTCGAGAAGGAGCTCTGGACGCATGAAAGCAGCATGCATACCAGAGATTTTTTATGCGGTAAAGCCAAGTTAACAAATCTATGTTCAAGATCTTCTTTACCTGAGTGGACCCTCCTCAGAAAATGGCCACTTAGTTGTCTCTTCCCCTCCCTATGTAACCCTTCATCCGTTTATAATGGTCAAAAATGCTTCTTATATGGTCAATATACCTAAAAACCCAAGTACTTTCTTTTATGGGAAGGGGGGGGCTATTTAGTTGACTTATTCATCCATGACAAAATTAAATAATATCAAAAGCGCCAGGAGAGCCTACCGCTACTCCATCCATTTTTGTAATCAGTGAGTGCAATTGATTGGGCGCAGTTGAGTTACTGCTGTGCACCGAGCCATTACAGGAAGACTTCTTGTCTTGACCACTCATCTCCATCAAGTTCTCAATCAAACCTTTTTGCTCTGACAACAAGGTGGAAAGTTGGTAGATCTCCCTCTCCAAATCTAAACAAAGCACCATTACTAATTGCTTTGCAATTTCGATGCCTACTAGATATTTCCTTGGAGGTTTCAATAAAGTGTTTGTAGTGTTCAAAGACGATGTCCTTGATGGTTTCGGCCGCTTGGTTGTTGCGTGCATTTAAAGTTTGTCTCAGAGACTGCAGCTTCTTTGACTCCTCCCCCGGCTTTACTCCCTCCAAAAAGCTGTTTACATCTGCAAAAGTTTCTGTCTTGCACTGGCACTGCCGATTTTGTAACAAAACTTTTCCAAAATGGTCTTCTGCTCGTGGGAAGTGAAACCTTGGCCGAATTTTCCAAAAATGTTGCTGTTTTTTTGAATCACCTTCTACCCTCTACCTTTCTGACCAATAGTATAGCTCTGCAATTCCTATTTTTAATGGGGTGTCATTCCCCTAAGCATTTTTCAAAGGTTTCGACGAAAAATTTTAAATATAAATTGCAACAAGCCAAAGCCAACCAGAAGCAACATTTGCTTCTGTGTTTATAACCGAGTAGCGCCAAAAAGACTAAGAGGCAATCAAAAGGGGTTCAAAAGGGGGTGAAAGGGACCAAAATGCAACGCGAAGCGTTGCCCCTTGAATTTAGAAAAGCTAAAAAATGTAAAAAGGCTTACATCCAGGAGCATTGAAGTTGTCTTTGAGAAAAGGATTGGAAGCAGTATCTCGCGTGGCCATTTAGAGTTCCTAATTCCTCTTAAATCAGAATTCAGAGCTAAATTGCTTTTCGAATTATACGCAGTCGCCAAATATTTGGCGTTCGCCTTTAAAAGAATTTTGACTAGACTATAATTTAAGGTAGTGTTAATGTTGGAAATTGGAAGAATTTGTTGCAAAAGCAGTAAAGCAGTAAGTCTGTGTGCGCATCTCTAACTCTCAAGCCCCGTCTCAAGCTCCCTTACGGAGGCTTGGAGTTGAGATGCGTAAACATCCAGGTGTTTAATACAGTAGTACCAAAAATTTAGATTTCAAAATGTTGGCATTTTCGTAAGATGTTTCGCAACTGTTATATAAATTTTCACAACACTTAGGAAAAAAATTCTATGCACAAAAATACCCGACCAAAAATTAACCTTAAATCCCTGCCGCGAGATTTAGACTGTTTGGTTTGTCGACAACCCTGAATATGTAAAAACAGAATGTGCGAGTGTTTTTACAAAATTTTATCCAAATCTCGACAGATCTGGTTATAAAAAGTTGCAGCACACACTAAAAATGCAAATTCTCCATAAAATTCCGTAAATAACGTTCTTTGCGCTTCTGATCACAACATATTATTGGTATAAATACTCTTGCATGTCGTCAGTCACCACTTTCGAATGTTTAATTGTCTCTAAAAATGTTCTGCAAAGTGGCTGTCTGCTGTGTTCTCCTGGCTGTGGTTTGCTCAGGTTTTCCCACTCTCCCACCAGTCAATCTGCCTACCGTAGTATTGCCTACACTTGAAGTGCCTCAGCCGTCCGGAGCTCCATTTCCACATAGTCAGTTTTCTGTTTTGTGGCGAAAATATTTATTTAATCTCATAGATTTAGGCCTTTCTGAGCTGATTGAAGCTCTTAAGGCTTTGCTGGCACAACTACTATCGCATAATGCTCTCCCTTCAGGTGCCAATTCTCCCGCTCCACCAGTGCTTTCAGCTTAAGAATAGAAAAGAAAGATTTAGGTGCCAAGTCACACAGAGATATACATTTCTGTCATTGCTTAGTATATGGTTCTAAATAAATTTACCAAGGCAAAACTTCTTTGAACTCCTTCTTCTGTCGGCTCAAGCCAACTTCAAAAATACTAGAACTTTTGTTCAAGACAGTCTATATACAACAATTTGCTAAGCCAATGTAGTTTTTTGGCGCTACCAGAATGTAACCCACCACTCCAGCCCTACACATGGTTTATCCCCCCTGGTTTTGACGCTGGGGTATGGCTTAATTAGAGAGCATGGCTCTATTATATTTCTTTCTTCCTTTTTACCCTAACCACAGCATCTTTAACGGGCAAAATCTCCGTGTTCCATATATATTGTCAAAACTAAGCCTTTCAAGACTGACTAAGTGTAGCAGAAGATAGAAGCTCAGGATTAACCACAAAAGCGCCCTATTTTATTAACAAATCTAGCATAGAGATAATTGAGCTGATTGTCGCCTAACAAAAGATTCTGTCAACGGAGGTGCCACACATCGCACTTCCTACAAAAAATATAAATAAATGTCAAAAAAAAGTTTGGCTAGATTAATCAACCTGCTGTATTCCAAAGATGCCAAAATCTTTTGAGATTCTCGACTCACGTCTCCTGGCTGCAAAGTTGACACCCACCCCACTTACACCTCCCGAACTACCTCCTACATAAGGAGAAGCAGAAGAAGCCAGTCTGCCAAGCTGGTGACTTCTTGATCTAATTGTTGCCACTTGTTGCACTAAAAATTGCTTTCTCTTACTATTTTCTTAAGAAGCACTGTCTTCTACTTACACAACTCACTAAGACCAGGTACCTGCATTAAAAAAAATTAAAAATCAAAGGGTTCAAGGTCATGACTGGTGTTATTCGTCAAATTAATGATTCCCCTGATTCTTTCAGATGGGCTTTACTTGCGATGAGCTTGTGGAATTCCTAACGCTTTTGAACATTGGTTATGGAGCCACAGAAACTTGGAATCAAAATTTTGACCACTTTTAGAAGAATGAAGGGCTGTATAAGGCAGAAAAAGGGACAAGTAGGAGGGCAATTTGTAATGAGCTTTTGACTAGGTAAATCAGCAATTTGACGGATTGTTTTAATTTGAGTAAAAAGTGTTGAAACCATAAAACCTTACCACTATGGCCTTTTGATTAGGACTTCTGAATCGGTTGAAATATGCGGAGGTTTGCAAGTAGACACATATCCTACACAAAATCTTTTTTTTTTAAAAAAAACTTTGCAAGCACTCCTCTAACTCAACTGAATAGGCAAAAAACTTAATGCTGTAGCCATAAAAGAGTACCCTAAAAGTAGTCATTATTTGCTTACACTTCACCCATCACAGATCTTACCATAGCGAAAAGAAAAGGCAGATGGCTCTCCACCAGCAGTTGGCTTCATTCGTGGATACATTTCGTCGTCTACAATGCAAATAAATTGCAGCATTCCTACAAGAAGGGTTAGCCCTAAATATTAATTTTTAACAAAGTTGTTTTCAGAAATGTGGATGCACCTCCTAGCACGTATAAAATGGCAGAACAAAGAGTTTTACGATCCTTTTGCCAGTGACCATAAACTGAAAAGAGAAATGCGATGGCTGTGAGAGAGATGCCGCATAGATGCAGCACTGTAGGAACTGTTAGACGCACTGAATACGAGAATATAAGAAAGCTGAGCTCTTTCTAATACAGTCAACTCTCCCACTTAGGACAGCTTCTGTCTGTCCCAGCCTTACAAAGTACGCTCTCAGTTAGGACAGCATTAGGACAGCCAGTCGGATTTTTATATATTGTTATGTGCAGCTACTCTGGAACAGGCACCCCAGTTAACTCTAGAATTTGGAGAGCACTTGCCTTGATTGATTAAACCTTTTCCAAAGTTTGTAAAGATTAGCGAAGCCATTTGCAAGTCATCTTGGAGAACTTTTTGCCTAATACCCACCCCAGTCGACTCTAGACCAGGCTGCATGCTGTTCTAGAGTTGAGTGGGGTGACTGTTCCATACTTGAGCTCGCTGCTCTTTAAAACATTCCCACTTAAGACAGCATTTGGTTGGTCCCTTAGCTGTCCTAAGTCAAAGAGTCGACTGTAGCCTAAATGCTCTGTAGATCCTACATGGAAGACTATTTCAGCCTGGCTGCTTTGATGTAACTTACATAAAATTGCATTGGTTGCAAAACTGAATTCGCCCAAGTCTTTTCCACTGTAGACAGTATTTTCCACGCAGGTTTCCGGATTCTCTAGCAATATGTGCTGCTCGTCTTCCAGTCCAAGTGAACTTAAGTTTGCACTTAGCCAACGACACATTTCGAAGTAGCCGGCATTATAAGAAAACTGAATTTCCTGCAATTTTTAAAGAGATTCAATTTTCATTATTACTTGGTAATAGGAATGTAGACAATGAGACTAATTGCTATCGCATATTTTTGCCCAATTTGAGAAGAATAATCGAGATCGCTACAACCACAAAAAAATCCCTTCTTCTCTAATTTTGAAGGTTTTTACGGCTTTTGCGCACTTCTTGTTAATTTTGATGACCTGTACAGGCTTTTCGATAGCTTTAGAGGCTTAGGAGTGACTTTTCAACCAAATAAATTATTAAATTTGCGGCGCTACTCGGTTATACCCCCCCCCCTTCCCAAAAAAATCGATTTACGCGGGCGACGGGTACTCGGGGGCTTGGAGTTTAATTATCGTTTTTTTTTGGAGGGGGGGGTATAACTAAGTAGTGCCAAATTTGCAATTAAATTTGTTTGGAAGAAAAATTATTAGAGCTGATCAATCGCGTTTTCAAGAGTCCACATCCCTACTTGATAATGGTAAAAATCGTATATTCTCTAGCAGCACCAACCCCTTTTTCACATCGGTCGGCAGTCAACGACTTTTACGGCTCAACCACTTGATGATTCGGTTCTGAGACCATACTCAAAAATGTAGGTGACATCCACAGCTACATTCTTAGTATGGTGACAGTACCTAACTGTCGAGTAGTTGAGCTGTAAAGATGGATGAACATTAACTGTCATGACAAAAAGAAGGGTGGTATTAGTAGAAACTATACGGTAAGTCGTTTAACCATTAGATCTCCTTTGTCATCCGTCTTGTTTATGGGTCTTGGCTCAGTGATGTGCACCCAATTCAACATGAACAGAGGTCCAGATTGCATGCCCAAGCTGACCAGCCCCACCACAGAGCTGCTCAGCCAAATGGAATTTTCTGTGCAACGCGTATTGATAAGCCACTTAAATATGTAATAGCCTTTAGATTAAGCCAGACTTGAGTTTTTCTGTATGGCAAGAACTAGATTCTAGTTCAGACTGAAGCCACATAACTCAACTGCCAACGAATAACTCACCTGGATTAATCTCTTGCTGCAGCTCTTCTTTTTTTCTTGACTTGAAAGAAGAGCCAAGTAGTTGCTCTCTAACAAGTGCTTTTGCTCCGCTTCTGGCAAATCTTTGGGTAGAATAGTGACCCTTAAAGCTTCAAATAAAGAAAAAAATATTTCTCATTACAAAATATAAGCCACCTCTCCATAGCCAATTGAGAAGTGTGAAGTATAGAGAAAACCAGATCCTTTCTGAAAATTAAAAATGATAAAAGGAATTTAGTTTGTCAACATCTTAAAGACAACTTATAAGCGCTGCCATTTGAAGAAGACCTGACAAGGACCATTTGAGCAAAATAGAAGGAGGGAATTAATGTAATAATGTGGCCGAAATAACTTCTATCAACGGCTCTATAAATTGCTGCATGTTTCTACGTTATTTCTTAAAGCAACTATGATAAATCCCATGAGAGATAGTCAAGGGTTTTAAGATAGCTTCCGAAAACTTGATTAAATTATGAAAAAAAACGCTGTCAATCCCAATTTGTGTTCAGATTAAGAATTTATTTTACATGACAGCTAAATTAGCAGAGCAAAGAGTAGAAATTTTTACATATGTTGAGTTAAAACAGATATTAGATTTGTTCGTTTTGCATAATTTCATGCAATTTTCATGCAAACTAGAGGGTACCCACCCCAAGAAAGAAGTATTGATTGGGCAAAAGAAACGCTTTGCGTTTGAACTGAGTCTATATTGTACATTGTCTTGGTCCATATTGTAACACTGTAACCCTGTAACACCCCTTTTGACTCTTCTAACACCCTCTTAGCACCCTTATTACCCCCTAACACCCCTTAACACTCCTTTTTTACCTCATTTGCACCCCTAGCACCCTCTTAACACCCCTTTTCGACCCCTAACACCCCTCTAAGACCCCTTAACACTCCCTTTTTTTCTCCTTTGCATCTCCTAACACCCTCTACGTAGAAACCGGTCGGTTTTGAAGTACAAAAAAAAATAGATAAAAAAATTTTGAGTCTTTATCGTTTCTTTATCGAGTCCAATTTGTCTCGAGACTACAAGGAATTTTTATCATCCGGTAAATTTTTTACCTTCTTGCGAACCGTGAGATTGACGCAAAATTTTTTTTCCCAGTCTATATTAGGATTGCTTTTTAGCAATAGCAATTATAATCCAAATATAAGAATTTTGTGACTAGCTGGTTACGATTACTCATAGCTTATTTTATTATTTATAGATGAAAAAAAAAAACAGAATATTGCCCTAGTTAACATATAAACTAATGTGCATTGAACAGAAGCTTTATAATTAATCTTTTGGTTTTATTTCTCCTACCAGCACCAATGAATTTCAGTGCTTTTGTAAAACTTCTATTGATATTTATTTGTTGCACAATTAATCCAAGTTTTTTTGTTCAAGTGCTCTGTACAGTAAAGAAAGACCTTTCTGAAGGCGGTCGAAACACCGTAAATGGCTTTTGTCAAATGTCAGAAGAATGCTTGGACTGTGAAATATGCATTTATTCTATGTGCCTTTATCACCCAATGTTTGGCCTTCCACCTTGCGAAACTGCCACTCTTGTAAACACTTCTACAGTAGATAATAACCAGTAAAAATTCAACTAAAGACCTGCTTATGACGTATGAAGTATAAAGTATTTGTAATACAAATTTTGTATTGCCATTATAAATTTGTGATAAATATAAATTAAATAAATTAAAATCTTATTTTGACGGAAGACACATATAATTTTACATACATTCTGCAAAAGTTAAGTAAAAATGGGTAAAATGATTTTGAACTCCGGTATTTCTTTCGTTTAGCCTCCCCCATTTTTTATCAGTACATATAAACAACAAAAATTCTATTTGCATGCATATAACAACACTGTCTGACACCACAAATGAAACATAATATCGTCACCCTTGAACGTTGTGCGCCAGCCAAAGTCAGATACATAGCTACGGAAGAAAGATCGATGCGTACCATATTCATACTTGTGACCACGTTTGAATTTCTGCCACTTAGATTCTACAGTCTAAGTGTGCGCACCAGTATCTAGATCTTGACGGTCAGATACGTGTATTCTTCCGGTGGCTTTTCCAGCAAACTTTAAATAAAATTTTTGTGGTTTCTATGTGCTGATAAAAAATGGGGTAGGGGAAGGGTTAAACGAAAGAAGCACCAAACTCCTTCATCTCACATAGGTATTTGTACATTCTTAAATTTTTTGCTCATCAGTGGCTGGAGTTGCTGGTGTATTGCAAACAATCAACTTTTTACCCACTAAACTAATGCCGAAAAAGAAGAAAAAGCCGAAGCCGATGATGAGAAGTGAAGCCAGAACCAAATACCAGGCTGGACGGGTGCATAGAAATCCCACAAACGCAACTGTCTCCAAAATATAGATGAAAAAAGCCAAAGTCTAGAAGTTGTCTTTCACACATTTTATTTAAACGAATCAACAACCTGACGATGAAAATGTGACCCTAAAAAACTTCCCAGTGGAGCAAAAGTGGCAGCTACTGGCACACACACCTGCAATAATATGTTTTTATGAAAACAAAAATGTCTACGCTACCTTTAAATAGTCCCAGGCAAGCTGATCAACATCACCCATGATAACTGTTCGCCAATAAAAGCAAAATTGTGAGTTCAAAGCTAAATAAATAGTCCAGAATTTTTAAGTCAACCCTCGACAATCCGGCATCCCGAGGGACCAGTCCTCGAGTGCCGAGTAATATCAGGGTCCATTTCTCAATGAAGCCGCTTCTTGAGACCTGTTTTAGATTATTTTTTCTTAAACGCTTTTGCACTCACCCATAATAACAATAGTGGTTGGAGTAGCAGTCTTTTCTGAGACACTAAACAACAAAGTGATTGTGCTGAAAATACATATGTCCACTCCACTTCCAGCAAACGAAGTAAAAATGCCTGAAATATTATTTGTCGTAAGAACTTTGGATTAATAAACGATAGATTCAACAGGACGTCTACTACCTCCAATAACACCAGTCAATATAAGCACTAATGCCTTCCACCAGTTGAACCTATTTATTGGAAGAACATTATTAAATTTCTAGCCTCCCATTACCACCTTTGTATGACTAGGACAGTTGGGCGCTTCTTTTCCCTGTTTAATATCCATAAAGAGACAGCAAAGGCACTCCAAATGGAAACAAAGGCCATCTTTTTGGCTGGCGCCGTCAGCAGGTTATCTAACTAAACAATTTTTTGTTACTTTTGCTTTTTGAGGCAGCAAATTTACAAAATGTAGCCCGACTACAGCGCCGGGAATAGCTCCCACTGTGCCAAATATAATGGCTCGCCATTCAATTTGTATTCGCATAAAGACTATAACAAACAGAGCCATACTCATCCCTTAAACAGCATTTTTTCAGACTTACTATGCTATAGAAAGACTGCATTGCATACCTACAGTTTGGATCATTATGCTAAAGTCTCTAGCAGTGGGAGGCGGAAGGTGAAGCACAAAAGTCATTACTGGAAAAGCCACTGCTCCTCCTCCCTCGCTTGTCATACCCGAAAAAAAATTCAAAGTTGTGATAAAAATTTTGCTGCTGGCCCGGTTTGCCATATTTTCGCATCCCTAAAAACAGCAGGGAGATTAACAATTTTTTTTTGTGCACCAACCAAACCACGTGGATGTGCACATGGTTTAATTCTTGTTTTAGTTTTAGCTTTTAGACTAATAGACCAACCAATAAATCAGCTGATTTAATTGCTCCAGAGACATGATCTCTGGCCTGCAGTAAGAAAGCTTATGGATGGAGCAGCAGGCGGCCATCCCTCATTTCCAAAATGGAATTAGGTAAGAAGAGCAACAGGCGTAAAAATCAATTTTACAACGGAATGAGAGGCTGCGGGCCTTTCTGCACACTGCACACAGGATAGGTGCTCTTAGAGTGGCCCTCATCCTCACATTTAGCTATAAAGGCTTCCAAAAACAGTAATTAATCCTTTTTCAATTTTTGCGTCGCTCTTATTACCCACCACCTACAAAATAGCCGTTGGTACAACATGCGACAGCATAGACATTTGAACTTTAAACAACTAATGAAAAATTTAGAGCACAAGGTTCGACTTTTTAAAAAACCAACAAATTTATCGAGCACAGGTCAACTTTCTTTCGGGTCAAGACCAGGTTTCATTTGAAATCATAAAATGATTTCCAACCTATTTTCGGGTAGTACTTCCTCATGAGGGATTTGCTTTCGCATCCGTCCTTGCAATTTTGAAGAAGGTTTGACTGGTTGAGTTTCCAATTTTATAGGTTATTTTTTGATTTTTTTTAAATCTCGGACAGATGATAGAAAAAGCTGTTAAGAATAGAAAAGACCTGCAACTATTGCCCCGAGAATCATTGTGACTGGCATCTCCCAATGGGTAGGATAAAGTGAAAAAAAATCCATTTTTAGTGCTGTGCACCACCAAATAAACTATAACTAATGCTTATTACTAAAACTTTATAGCAAAATAAAAAAAAACCTGTGCTAATAGAAAAGGAATCAAAAAAGCAATGAATTTTCGATACTTGATCATAAATTTTTGATCAAAAGCAGCTTCAGGTGGAACTGCCAATGCTTCCGCAACCGCCATTCCTTGCAGTTTTTGGCCTCAAGACATTTGGTTAGTCTTTGACTATGATAAAGCTGGGTTCTACCTTCACAAAAATATTTACGAAACCATTCTTCTGCCGTTCTCTTCGATATCGAAACATGTAGCATAGAGGGTGACTGCAACTGGTCCAAACAGTTGTTGCTTTCCGTAGTGCACAAAATTTTACTCATTGGACGCTGCTTTTCCTCTCTTTGAGTCATTAAGTCAAACCGAATATTCAACAAATAACCACAGAAGGATACAAAAATAAATAAATAGCATTATACAAAAATGTTCCGCCTCAGAGAGACAAAATAATACTAATTACAGAAAAGAGTAACGACAAAAAGGGCACTAAATTGGCCGAAATAGTATTTTTTGTTGGGGAAAACTGTTTTTTGTTTTTCCAACTCTTTATAAATGGTTTAAATTTATTAGGACAGAAAAGACAGCATTTTTTGCAAAAAAAAACTTGCAAATTTGTCACAGTTAAACAAAACAGATTGTGAAAAAAAAAAACTATTTGCGCAGAAAAGAATAGATATTCAGAAGAAGAAGAAGGATCACTAGCATCTACGATGGTCAGTAAAAGAAAAACGAATAATAACCAGATTTGGGATTCCTTTCATTCTTATCTATCTTTTACATAAAGCAAGAAAAGTTTTTAATTGTTTTTTTTGTTAAGTTTATTAATTTTATGAGTCATTCAAGGCTTTCTGACTTTAATTGGGCTTACCCACGCCCAAAAAACTTTGTGAGGAGGGTCTTTGAAGAACTTATGAAGATGGTATACCGTATTTCCCCTAGGAGGCCTGGTGTGAACAGAGCAAAAAAAATATGTAGAGGATGCTGGAAAAGCTAAGAAACGTTTTGCGTTTGGTCTGAGCCTAGAGCAACGCTTACCCGTTGCTCAAGCATTTTTCACCAAATATATATTTCACTCTTAAAGCAGACAATATGGATAGCCTGCTGTAAGCTGCGGCTGCGAACTCCCGCAACATCACTTATACTCACCAGATGGAGCTGCAACTTACTTAACTTTAAGCACAAATAGTAAGTTTTTTTTATTTCAATTTTTCTTTTTACTACAATCGAGTCTCGATTTAGTGTATATTTTAATTGGGTTTGGTTGGTTTGCATAAACTATATACTCCATATAATGTAGTCTCCATTTAGTGTATATCTCGATTTAGTGTATATTTTTTCCGGTCCCCAGCGCCTACACTAAATCGAGACTCGACTGTATCACTTTCAGCGTTTTATTGTAAAACACCAAATTTTAATTTCCGATGTGCATAACATCCTCCATTCTTCAATAAAAAGTGGTTGTCGTCAACTTTATTAAGACGGCTTTAATCATTTGTTGTGTTTTAATCCTTCCAAATTAAAGCAAGACATTGTTTTCGCAATCTGGAAAGCCGAAAACTGTCTTTGTAAATATTTGTGTAAAAGGAGCTAAAATAGGAACATAACTGTTCGTGGAGGTCTTTTCAATTTTTTTCACTAATTTTAATACTAAATATCTATTCTTGTGATAACGTTTTGTGGTCTACCCTGTAAGCATTACAACGCGAAGAATGTGAATCTGAAAACGACATTTTTTGTTTGCAAGCACTCTTCTTGATTCCGACATCACAGATGCATGACAAATAGTATGGCTAATGCTGAAATCTTATGACAGAATCTAGAATAGGAAAAAATAATAACCTTTGCTTGGGAAATAATAGTGATCATTAATAAGTTTCTTTGCATGCATCTTTTAGGATACTTAGGCAGACAGCGGCTCCTAGCCTATAAATTTTTGTAAGAGAAATGTCTTAAATAAAGGTTCAAAAATATATGGGCATACCGCTCTGTTAGAGAGGATACATTTACTTTATGTTCTGTACATTAGGAGGTGGTTCTGTGTAATTACCGAGAACTGATTTAGATTTGACTAATTAAAATGGAGATGATGATAATGCGCCCTCAAGAATTTGAGGCCCTCTACAACTGCTCTTTCTACAATATCAGTGATGTTCCACTGGAAACACGACAGCATGTTGGCATGGGCAGCATATTTATTGCTATGTTTTTTATTTTTGAGGTCAGTCACAAATTGTGTTATACTCAGCCCATACTCAAAAAAAGATGGCCGGATTATAGGATTCCTCTGTTGTCCAAAATTGCTACATAACGCTTTTTAATGTTTTAACAACTTTAAAGTAAAATTTTTTTCTCGCTAAAGACTGAATTTTTTGGGGGACCAAGATAAACCAAACTAAGAGGGTATATGGATACTCCTATATATCATATTTTACCACACGTTTTTTTCACAGGAAAAGGCAAAAAGAGTCTTTAAAGGGGTAGGAAACTTGTTTGTCACATCACTTTCGAAATTTAAATTCCCGCGGGACCACTTAAGGCTTAGGGTAAGTTTTCCCATAGGCTTACGCTCTCCAACTATTGAGCCCAAGTCGACCCCATATGGGGGCGACAAGGGCTCGGGGGCTTGGAGTTGAGATACGCACACAAGCATACCTGAGACATAAATCACTCATCATTTTTCCTACTCCACTATTTTCTAAACTTTCTTTTTTCTTTCAGATTTTGTACATACCTTGCTTACTTTCAATAAAAAAACACACTGAAAGCCCATGTTACAAGGTAGGCTAGAGGTTTTACATTAGCTTTCTTTTTCCAAATACCTAGCGGCTAAATTTTTTAATATTGTCGAAGAATAGTTACATGAACAAATTACACTTTGACCCAAAAATGAGTCTCTTGTTTGGGTAATGTATAGAAAAAGTGGTGCCCGCACATGCTGGTGACAGACTAAGCATGCCTCCCAAAATGGCTAATCCAAACAAGTAAAATTTTTGAACGAAAGTTTAATATGTTGTACTTTGTGGCCTTATTTGTGGGCACTGATTTGATTAAAGCACTGATTTATAGATCATGTTTTATATTGGTGTCAACGATATGATGTGCATGTGCGTAAATACCTTTCTGACTGGCTACTTTGCCATAACAGGAGCTGTGTAAGATTCTTTATTAAAGCCAATTTGCAGACTATTCTCTTTTTGGTGTGACTAGGCATCTGGTCTAACCACATTTTGCTTAATTTACTTAAGCTCTTTCAAGCACTTTAAGACTACTTCTAATTTAAGCCCTTTAAAATAAACTTCAGTCAACCCTCGCTTATCTGCCCCTTTAAGAGGCAGATTAACGAAGAGGGAGGATTACGGAGGAAAATTTTATATTAAAAGCTGCACTCTGGCCTCAAGCCAACGGACTATCGAGCGGCCAGATTACAGAAGCGACTAATTAGCGAGTATTGACTGTGCAAAAAGTCTGGTTTAAAGCCACAAAGCAAATCCAACCTGAATTTGCAAAAATTTGTTTTTTTACACCATAAGAACTCTGCAAATATTTAGATATTGCAGTCATCCAACCTTCATCTTTTTAGCGGGAACCTTTGGGCTAGGTATGCATCTTTTTTTGAATGACGCTAACGTCCTATATGCAATGAAAAAAACAGCGAATTCTGTGCCATAACAACCATTCTTTAGGTTGTTGGGCTTCTGAAACAGTAGCAGAAGTGACTTTGGCACTTAACAGATGTATTGCTATATGTTCACCCAAGTGGGAATACAACTTGTTCAGAGGTCTTTCACCTTTCGTAATTTGCTTAAAATGGCTTCTTAAAGGTTATAAAACGTGGATATGGATGTCGCTTCCTACTCTCTACGCTTTTTACTTCGCGGTTTTTACAAAACCAATTCTGTTCAGTGGTATTTACATGTCTTGGTTTTTTAATCCCCATGTGGGCTACTACGATGATTTCGGTCTTGTGGTAAATACCAAATACTTAAGTGATTTTGTGTTAAAAATAAGAATTTAGTATGACAATGAGGTAATAATTTTGATATTTTTGTTTGACTTTTGCTTAAAAAATTATTGGATACCGAATTCTCTCTAATAGAACCAGACCCCCTAATTCAAAATCGTGTTTTTGGCATTGTATTTTTCGCCTACTTTTTCCAAACAAGTCTTAGGCAAGTTACCACCCAATTTATAGTTAAAACAATAAGCTACAATTTGAGTGGTAACTTGCTTGGCCGTTGTCTCCAAAAACACAATGCCAAAAACACGATTTTGAATTAGAGAGGGGGTGTGGTTCTATTAGAGAGAATACGGTAACTTGTTAAGGTTCACATCACTCACAACTACTTTGTGATTGTGGGTTTGACAGCCACCTACACCACTTTTGCTGTGATGCTTTTTATTAAGAGCAAAAAGTTGAATGGCTTACAGAATGCAGCCGCACAAAACTACTCTCAGAAAATGGTATTTCACCATCTTTCGAAACTTTTGTTTCTTTAAACTTATGCACTTCAAGAGGTGCACAAAGTGCACAAGTTTGATTTTTGCACTGTCTATCTTAACATTTACAGTATTTTTTCAAGATTTTTCTTCAAGTTGTGATGATTTCGATGATCAATGCAGTGGCAGCTGGAGTCTATGTGGTTATGCAGTTTCTGAGAATCAGTCAACTGCTAATTTATCTAGGCTCAATTGCGTGGTCTTTGGCTCATGGTTAGAGTTTTAATTAAAACCACTTTAAAGGTATAAAGCAATCAAGAATTTGTCACTTTTTTATCTTTTAAAAAGTTGCAGTGAAAACCGAAGAAAAATTTTAATTAAAGCGATTAGTCTACCTGGTTTCATTTTATCTACCTTTTTGCGGAAGTCATACTTATATAGACTACATAGATTAAATTCTCCAAAAACAACATTAACGAATTTTACCAATCATTTCACAAGCAATTTTTTTAGGAATTCCACCAGTAATCTACCTGGTAATGAACAAGACTCTGCGCCGAGATGCCATAAAAATGTGTGTCAACGTGCTGCAGTCAGGCAACCCAGATCATAGCTCTCATGCTCACCAACCTAATGCCAACAAAAATGCCAACGTTCAGACAAATGCTTGGAGCTGCAATAGCACTATTGGAGCCGGAGTGCATCACTAAATATGACACAAAGAATATTGAAACGCAGTATTTTTTTTTTTTCAAAATTGGCTAAATATTTGTAAAAGAGGCAAGATGAATTTCTTTGATATATAATTTAAACACAAAACAACTCACGTAACAACTCAACCATTTGATTTCTCTTTTTGCAATACTCTACTGTGCAAATAAACGTCGATAAGTAAATTTACATTGGTCATATTCTAACAAACGCCCTATTTTTTCATTGGTCCACGTTGTTGGGGAAGCTTAAGTGTGAATCTTTGTAGCGAACGTGTACACCTATTATTTTGTACATTCTTTATAACATACAGCTGATCCCGGTCCCTAGGGTGTACATTTTTGGAAGAGTTGACTCTACTTGCACGTGCACACAGAAGACACATAAATTTTTGGGCATACAACTAAGCCTTAGGCTTAGGGTCGGTCAGCTTAGGTTAGCCGAGACTCAGCGTACACCCAGCTTTATTTAGGTTTAGTGCTTCACGGGGTATTTCACACCAATACCATCATACAGCAGACAAAAGAAGTAGATGTTCACTTGGTGCATGTCCATTTGCAAGATATTGATATCCTCTTGATGCAATTTTTTACTTACTACCATATTTTTGATGCATTAAGTCAAATAAACTCATAAAAAGAGCATTTATTAAGGATAATTTGATTGAGAGAGATGAGATAATAAGTTCGTAATAAGCTGCAAACTGTTGAGGTCATTGAGAGATAAAGGTATGACAAAGATTAAAACAAACAAAAACCACTTTACAAAAAACCAAAAGCAACACAAAGAGGTGGAAGAAATTCTTAAAAAGTTACTTCAAGTAATCTTTTTCAAGCCCCACCATTCTTTTTTTTGGACGCAGTAGCAGAAGTCTTCTTCTTGGCAATCGGGCTTCCTTTGGTCTTGCCCGCGGCTTTGGCTACTGCCGTCTTGGTTACTGACTTCTTCTTCGTAAGTGGATTCTTCTTAGGGGAGGCAGCAGCGGCAGTTGCTGCTTTTTTGGGCTTAGCAAGAGAGGATGTGGAGCTGACAACAGCAGCGGGTGCTGCAGCAGCAGCTACTTTAGCATTTGCACCATTTTTACTGATTATCGGCTTTTTAGCAGGAGCTGTGCTTTTGGGAGCAACAACCGGCTTCTTGAGAGCATCTTTCTTGGGATTAGCAACAGGAGCAGAAGAGGTAGTGGAGGCAGCAACGGGTTTGCTGATCACCTTTTTAGGACTACCCTGGGCAGCTTTCTTGGGAGAGACTTTTGTCTTGGTAGCGGTGGGGTTGTCACCAATGCGGAAGGAGCCAGATGCTCCAACCCCTTTGGTCTGCTTTAGTGCACCAGTGCTGACTCCTCTCTTGAGGGCTTGACGAAGATGGGCATTCACCTAAACTGGGATAATTAAGCAAAAACTTAATTCTTTGGTGTCTGGGAATGGCCAAAAAGTTCTATCTGGTTTTTAGCTTCTAAAGCTGAAGCTTTGATATATATGAGTAATCTTCTTTTCTTGTTGACTCCCTAAATCTTTTGGAGCCACCCCATACACTATGACCTAGGTTTTCTACGTATCTACAGCTTGGACCTGTCCTCAGTGCATACGTTTTTTTACATTGGAGATCATTTTCCCAATTTATTGATGGGAAGTTGGTCTTTCACGCATGAAAAATATTTGATTCATAAAAGTACTTACTTACTGGTTTTTAAGTGCTTTTAGAAAAATCAAGACATTTTTGGCGAAACCAAAAAGTTAACACACCAGTTTAGCATTGTCGCCCACTTGGTTGTGCTGGGTAATATGCTTTAAGATAGCAGCCCTGCTGGAGCCAGTCTTCTCTTTTAGCTCAGAAATAGCCGACTTGATCATTTCTATATAGGTGGAATGAGCTCCAGGTGCAATTTGTGCAATCTTCGCTTTCACAACCACCTTTTTAGGCTTCTTAACATCAGAGGCAGAAGCAGTAGCAGTAACTTTGTTCTGCACTCTCTTGCTGGCTGGCGACTTGCGGAATTCCGTGGAAACGGCAGCTGCTGGCTCTGGAGCAGCGGTTTCATTGGTCTGAGAAACAGTAGCGCCGGTTGTGCCGTTCTCAGCAGACATTTTTGTCTTTTTGCCCTGGAATGTTTTGAAAATTAAGAATAAATTTAAAAAAAAGGCAAATAAATTTGATTAAACCCGGATTATTTAAATATATTATTTACATCACGTGTTTATCTCAATTTCGAAGCAGTTACAGCCATTTCAATAGGTTTTAGAAACAGAGCGTAGAGGGTAAACAAACAAAATCTAAGATTGAAAAATAAATTACCGTATTCTCTCCAATAGAACCACACCCTCCCCTAATTCAAAATCGTGTTTTTGACATTGTGTTTTCAACCTACTTTTTGGAGACAACTCCCAAGCAAGTTACCACTCAAATTGTAGCTTATTGTTTTAGCTATAAGTTGGGTGGTAACTTGCCTAAGACTTGTTTGGAAAAAGTAGGCCAAAAACACGATTTTGAATTAGGGGAGGGGGTGTGGTTCTATTAGAGAGAATACAATATGTATCAATTATCATAGACGAAGACGCATTGGATATAACGACCTCGACTGATGGGTAAGAAGAGACTGGCGTATAAATAGAGATAAGATAGTAAAATATCGTCTTCTAACATCATTAACCGATCAAGCTTTCCGAGTTTGTGAAGATGGCAATCGATGGCTGTATGGCTTACTTCAAACAATTCAGCCAGAATTCTGGTGGTTGTTCCAGTGGCTGTCCTCTTTGATAAAATTCGGGAAATTGTCAGCAATCCAATTTTGAGTGTCACATAGACTCTTTGCGAATCAAATTCCATCATAAATAACGAGTGGATATATGGTTTGAAAGAGAATTGCCGACACTGCCAGACTGTATATTTGGATTTTTTACAGCCAAATTTTAATTTTAAAAATCAGGCCATATACCCGCAAAGAAGTTTTGGACCACCAGTTGTATATAAAGAATAGCCGATTCGCGCAATTCGTCCAAAAAAGACTAAGCAAAAAAAACATTCGTCATATTTTACACACCATTACTAATTGAACACGGAATTTTTTGTAAAAAAGAAAATCTGCTACCTGCAACCATATATCTACACCTCTTTTCCAACTGATACATAAAAAAGATGTGATCTTTCTGAAAAAAAAAGTGCAGGGATGGCTTGTCTACTGACAATCTGCTCTCCTTTTTTTTTCTTTGAAAGGAGACGCAGCAGCAGTCGACAACTTGGCAACAACTAGTGCTGGTCTCCAACCAAAATTGGGTGCGTGCGTGCGCTAGAGCTGGCCAAATGAGTGGAAGAAAAGTTTGGCGCTCAAGCAACAGCCAGAAATTGAGCGTCCTTTTTGAATACAAAAGAGCAAAGTGGATGGATAGGTATGCATATGACATTTTTGTCTTTATTTCTCTTATGCCTTTCTTTTTACAACTTCTTTGAATAAGAATAAGGAATGAAATACATGGCCATAGCTAGCCATAAAGTTTTGTTTAATTACCTCATTTATGGAAGAAAAGAGAGTAAATACCACAATAAAAGTAAAATAATGTCATAATGACCGGAGAATAATGCGGCGAAAGAGAGCCAAATTTTTGTAGTTATTGATGTAGTTATAATTAAAGAAAAGCCTGCAAACTCCATTTTTGAGCAGAATAATAGCCTTTTGTTTAATAAAATTAGGTCTTATTGTTCATATATGTTTATTAGTGAGTCCAGCACAAGGTGAATAAACAGTACCAAGCATTCTTATGTATTTATTTACTGCACACCAAATTCTAGAAAGCCAAAGGGGTGCTAAACAGTTTGTAATACTTTGCATTTATGGTAAATATCTAACGTCAAAAACCAGTGTAAATATCAAGTCAAGCTTATAAAAAGACAGATAACAAACAGAATATCACAAAGATCACCAATTGAAAGATGGGAAAAAGTCAAAACACGATTGAGCATATACATACCGTATTCTCTCTAATAGATACTTAGACGGTCTTTTTTTTTTAATTGTAGGTACTACTGTATTATAAACCCCCCCCCCCAAATCTTTTATATCCCCACCCCAAAAAAATACAAATAAAAGCCTCTGAAATTGTTGTTTTACCAAAATAATGAGTCCATATGAAATAACAAGACGACTTGTCAAAAGTCAGTTGCCCACTCAAAAGATAAAAGGATTTTTCTTTAAGCTTTTTAACTTTTTTTGTCTCAGTGGATTGTCAGTGCTTTTCGATGCTTTTGCAGGAGTGGTGTTGACTCCTAAAGCTTTGCCATAAGAGTCTCCATACCAGACCAACAATTCTTTTTCTCGGTCAATCGGTCTGAACACTCTGTAGTAGACACTGCCTCCGTATTGGAAAGCCAGCAAGTTTTGCTCTGACTCATATCTAGAGCTGTTGATAAACCGCATCCAGTTGGAATAGCGAGGATCTCGTCCATCAATGAAAACAGTCTTACGGTTGTGCCTAATCTCCCAGGAATATCCGTCACACTCTGCCTGTTTTTGATCTTTGCGAAGAATTCCCTCATAAGGACCATAAACTACTCCAACTGGCACATCCACTTTGCAAAAGACCCCTTTGCCAGCATTTGGTATTGAGGAGGTGGCTACGTAGAGGTACGCTAAATTCAAACATTGGTAAAATTCTTTTGGATTCCGGCATATCTGTGGTCTCTGACCCTTTATCTCGGCACCTTCGGTACTCCGTGCCCCATGCCTTGGGATGCCGAGTTATCTGTTGACTGTATTAACTAACCAGGGAGTGTTCTTAGAGCCCTGCAGTCGTCGCCCTCATAACCAGTAGCATCTCTATCCACAGAATAATACATTGGATGCTTCAGACAAGAATAGCTATAGAAGCATTCGCAGTCTTGGCAGTGAATGTAGTCGTCCAGTTCCTCGCTCACCTCGCTATCTTCCCTCTTGATTCCTCAAAAGTCCAACTTTGTTCTTATAACTCGTGCCAATCATAAACAAAAACAAGTTTACCAAACATGTTATAGGTATCCTGACTAATATTTTCCAGTAAAAGGTACTTGTGCGCCTCTTTTTTCTGTTTTTCCCTCGACATTATGCAGATCTTGCGTTTGTAGGCATTCACAGCAAAGCACATCTCTAAGACTTTAGGTGTTTGTGGCTGGTTTACAACAGTAGAAGCCAAAGTTGTAGGCTCTGGAGAGCAGCCTGTAGTGGTGGAGGACGAAGACATAGGACTTTCTGAGAATAGATCTTCTAAACAGTTAAAAAATTAAGTCCAACCGGCTTTCGGATGACCAACAAGAAGCAAAATCGTTCCACTTTCTTTTGCGGTGCACATAATTTTACCCCTCTATGGAAAATATCTAAGCAAATGTCTGATTCAGCCCTAGTCTAAGAAAAAAACTTAAGCCTCTCCCTAGATGTTAGACGCAGCGCATACCTGGACAGATAGCATGAGTATACATCAGGCTTCAATCTTAGCCTATATTTAAGCCTTTGGTTGTACATCCCAGAACAAAGAAAATACAGGAAACCAAGCTCTAAAATCAACTCAGAGACCAGCGAAAGAACTAGTTAAATCGCTAAAACCCATAATTTTTTGCGTTTTTTGGCCATAGAAGAACTCTATTGCTCTATTAGGGCCTTTTTACACCTCAAGAGAACGAACTCTCTTTTCGTTATATTTTTACGGGATATATGCTTTTTTCTACGACAAAGACTTGCCAGCTGCCTTGACCTTCTCGAGAAGCTGAGCTTTGGACTTGGTGGACGAGGAACTGCGCTTCTGATCACCACTACTCTTTCGCTCATTTGTGGGCGCAAAAGAATGCTGTTGGCGCTGGTATGCAAAAGGCTTCTCCTGAGCATGCGTTTTTTCTGTTAAACGAGAATCCACCAGAGAATTCATAGAATCTGCCATGCAGGTTAAAAAGAGTTACAGTACCTGTAAAACATTGAATATATTTAGAAGATAAAAACAGCACATAAAAATTGAAATAAAATTGGGTATTCAAAAACCAAAAAGTTAACACTATAAACAATATAATTAAAGAAATTATTTATTTACTTGTTCAATAAAAAATCACATTTAAAAAAATATATATATAATAATAATAATAAATTGGAATCTATTTAATGCTTAAAAACCAGTTTTGACCTAATAATCTATGGTTTTAGCACTTTTATATAGAGAAGAAACACGATAAAGCGAATAAGAAACACTGGCGCTACTCAGTTATATCCCCAATGTTACCTACTCAGTTATAACAACCCCCCTCCCCCCAATCCTGTGAGCTACTCGGTTATAAAGCTACTCGGTGTATTGTCTTAAAATAAGAATCAATTTAAATCAGGAATTTTTCAGACAGTCGATAGAGTTTTAAGGTTAACGAGTCAGCTGCGTCCCCCTCATTTTTTATCTATTTAGAAATTTGAAAGAGGATGTTTATGTTTTTACTCATACTTTTAAACTTTATGTAGAATATATCCTTCCAGCTTTTGTTCAACCGGAAGTGAGTGCATTTTTTCAAGAGAGGTGCCAAGTCGGCTTGTTCTATCATGGTTTTTATCATGGCTTAACTCTGGAGCTTCCTGCAAAATACCTTATTCAGTAGATTTAGAGAATCTATTTCCCATTTTTTGCTGGTCTTGAAAGATCCTTAACTATTGCACTTACTTGAGCTTTTTCACTGCTGTGATCAAACAAGTCTCTAGCTTCCGATTTTTCTGGTCTATTAATTGACCCAATTTTGTCTTTTCCTGTTCCAGTATACCGATACTTAAAGAGTCCTTTGTGATTTTGACTAAAGAAAACCTTTGCAATTAATTTATTTCGGGGAAAAAGCAATACCTAGCCAACAAAAGTTTATCTTCCTGCTTTTTCCAATCCCTAATACAACTTCTGTCAACCCCAAAAGTCTGACTCGCTTTCCGCACTGATGTTTTCTTAGCAAAATTGAGTATCTCCAGTTTCAAAGCAAAAGAATAACATTTTCTTTTTGGAGGTGTAGATGAGGCGCATGGTTGCTCTGGCTTCAGTTGTGGTAAATCTCGCCAAATAGGGTCCAACAAGTCCATGATATATTTACTAAAAACTAATTTGGTCCTATAAAAATTGGTCCCATTGTTTGCCTTGCTCCCTTTTACTGTTTTAACCTTTCGTAAGCATTTCTATCACGCTAAAAACATAAAATAGCTACTGTATAATCTGTATTAATCCCCCCCTCTGCCGTCACGACGGTTGGTGGTCAACCATTTTTTACGGCTCAATCACCCGGCAATTGGGTATTGACACCATACTCAAAAATACAGCCGAGATTCAGGATTACATTTTCGAGTATGGTGTCAGTATCCAATTGTCGGGTGGTTGAGTCGTAAAAAATGGTTGACCACCGACCGTCGTGACGAGAGAGGGGGGAGGATTAATTGAGGTTATACGGTATTCCCAAACTTTTTCATCATAGATAGTCGGAAATTTCCACGTTTTTCTTTGGTAAACTCATAATTTAAGAAGACTTAGACACGGGAAACCCTCGATTTAACGACTTCCTTGGGTCAGTCCCCCGGGGTGGGGGGTCGTTAAATCGAGGGTTGACCGTAGTACCTTTTTTGGTTTTTAGCGCATTAGAAATACTTAGGAAGAGTTGAAGCAACAGAACGGACCAAGGTAAAAAGTGGGGACACTTCTCATATAAGGCATATTTTTTTCACGCTTATTTATTTATATCTAAACAAAAAAAAACACGTATAAAGAGCAAACAAAGCTATGCAATGTCATAGGATTTCACCCAAGTCGCCACATGAAAAAAAAAAGAGATTTTGAATTTGTAGTAGCAAAAAGTGCCAACGCCAAATTCTGGCATTCCATTCAAGCAAACGGTCGCTTTTCTCTCATTTTCAATCGATACTGTAGACTGAGCAGTATATACGATACCACCATATCTGTATTTTATGCAACTGTATGTCTCAATCTCTTAGGTAAGATAAGCAAAATGTCAGAAATTGTCAAAAGCTCAAAGATACAGTAGATTTAACCATTCTTTTACGACTTTGTTTACCATATCTTCTTTTTTATTACGGTGTATGTCACTCTCTTACTTTTAAGTCAATTCAGCTTGTTTAAAAAAGCTGTAAGTGTTTCAGAAGGCTGCATATGTTTAATTTATGTATCTCAGCTACTAATGTGTACAATTTGGTACTGTAGATTTGGAGAAAAGATTTCTTTTTACATCAAATTACCTTTTTTTTCTTAATTAGAGGTTTTTTAATGGCCCAAGGTTCAATGTAAAAAAATTGAGCCTCGCTTACAATGGTAGGGCTTGGCTCTGGCGATTGCCCACACAGCCCAGATAAGGACTTAGATCTCGATTTTTCGTTCAGGAAATAAACTCTAACATATTTCACGCATATTCTAATATGCGTAACTTAGCCCAATAACCAAAATGAGGTCTTAGATCTCAAGCTTTTCGGCAGAAATCGGCTCTAAAGAGAATTTTACGCATACTTTATGCAAGCTTTTAATTTTAGGATTCAAAACCGATTTTTCTTGAAAAGCTCAAGCTCTGAGAACTCATTTTGGCCGTAGTGCTTAAAGTCACAGCCAAATGAGACCATTTTAGACCAGGCCTTATTAATTCAACCAATTATCGACTGAAGTAATTATTTGAAGCAAACATGTAGTAAATATTTTATAAACTTATTCAATTTTTTTAGACTGCAGTCTACCATATTCTATATATGTGTCAATTTTTAAACCAATAAAAAATTAGCTGCTCAAATGGACGAGGAACAAGTTTTTGAGTACTCGGATGAGATCGCTGACTATTCTGTGGAGGTTTGCTTTATGGACAACTGATTTTTTTTCAACAATTTACATGCTTTTTTGCAGAATTTCCCAGAAGAGGAGGAGGAGGAGATGGACCCAAACATGGTATTGGAAGAAAGCTATCCAGAGGTAGAGGAAGAAATTGGGAGCCATCGGAAGCCGAGATCTGTGCATCAGTGCAATGAATGCAACAAAATTTTTGTTTCTTTCAAAGGTATGTTGTTATTTATGTTCTTGGCAAATAATTTAATGAATTTAGGACTCCAACAACATGCCATAATCCACACAGACCAGAAACCTTTTGCTTGTGACATCTGCAGTAAAGCTTTTCGCTTCAAGTCCAACCTGTTCGAGCATCGGTCAGTCCACTCAGGCTTCACTCCACACGCTTGTCCTTATTGTGGCAAGACGTGTCGTCTAAAAGGCAACCTAAAGAAACATCTTAAAACCCATGTGCAATCAAAAGCAGAGCTGGACGAGGCTTGGAAGCCGTTTGCCAGGTTGCCCGCCTAGACTCAAAAATTTTTAACCCAAACTGCTTTAGCAATCGCAGACCCCCTGCCGACATTCCTCAGGACGCAATAATTGTTAGAAGTACTGGCGAACCCTCTTCCCTATTCACCCCACCCAGCAGACCGAGGAAGAGAAAACTTGGCTTGGGCAGTGACTCTAAAATATGGGTGGAAAAGATCAAAAGAGGAGACATTCTGCCCTGTGCTCCAATCAACGAAAAGGTAGCTGGCTTTATATATGTTTATAAATCAGTGTATTTAACTTGTGTTTTTAGATGCGTCGACTAGCAGAACTGATAAAGAGTGTGGAGGAAAACGGTAGTCCGTTGGAAGACTTGTTCATGCAAGCAAGAGCCTTGCCTTTTGAACGTTTCGACTGCCCTCTTTGCAAGTCTGTATTTATGTCTAGGATGGAGTGCTCAGAACACCTAGAGACTGAACACCCTATGGCCAGACTTCAGAGACCACTGTTTTGTGAGGTAAGTATATTTAAAAAAATGGGACATATGACCATATATTTGTCCAAAAGTGTAAAAAATGGACAAATAGCATGCATAGCAGAGCCTCAAGCAAACTAAGCAAAACTAAGCAAACTAAGCTTCAAGATGTTCTCTTTACCTGAGTGGGTTAGCTTTGGATTTCAGATCTGCTTGAAGTCTTTCGCGGATAAAAAGTCCATGGAGCAGCATGAGAGCTACCACAAAAGGGTTCAGTTGCTGATCGAACATGGCCACTTACAGGTGATTTGCTAGTAGTTCCAACAAACAAATGGAGAATAATTTGCTTGCAGATTATTGAGCCTGAAATCCTGCTTCCCCATGCCGGCTATGATGATGAAGAAGGGGTGGATGCTAGTGTAGTCATTTGATCTACTTTTAATAACAAAAGGTTGTTATTTCTGTTAATTTAAATTGCTTATTGTAGTTATGTGTGCCTGGCAATGAGTATCTGGCTAGATAATTAACGTATTTGTTGTTTATAAAAGATTTGCATAAAATAATTTAATATTCTAAAATAAGTTCTAGTAGGCACATTCCGCCCTATCTACGGTAGGTCCCTGTAAAAGAAACTACGTTCAATATCCTCTCTTTTCCTACAGAGTGGCCCTTATTCTTTTCTCTTCCACTCCCAATACAGCCCTCAACCCTTTTAAAATACTTTTTGTTTGTTGTTTGGCATAAATCAATTGGGGGGGGGGGGGGGTTATAACCGAGTAGCACCAATAATTTTTATATTCTCTCTATTTTTACCCTCTTAGAGTAATATTTACTTAACTTTATTTGCGTCAAGGTTTCGCTAAATTTCTGGTGGTTTAAGAATAGCGCATAATAAGCATGTTTACTTTGTTTGCAGTTTACACCTTATGTCATGCCTAAAAGCTATTTTCCAACTGAAAACTTGTCGTTATATAGCAATGTGATGCAAATTTTAATATTTTACTACCCCCTGTATGTTTAAAACAAAAACATTTATTATTATTTCTTATTACGATTACACCACAAATAAAAGCAGAATAATTGGCAAAAAGGAAAAAATAAAGCAGGTATATGTTGAAGTAGCAGAAGATGGTGCTGGTAAAGTATATTCAGGGCACTCTGAAGTGCAGTTTTCTCCCTTTATCAAGCAATCTTTATTTTTCATGGCACAATCCTGTACGCAAACAGCGTATTCTAAAATAAAGAAGAAATGATTAAAAGACTCTACTGGATTATATACCCTCCCCCCAACAACGTATTTTAAGCCTAAATCTAAGCCTAAATAGAATGTATATTAAATTATTTCAAAAGGGAATAAGAGCTGTATTGGGAAGGCAAAAGACAAGTAAGGGGGCATATTATGAAAAGGGCCCACTCTGTAGGAAAAGAGAAGATCTTGAACATAGCTTTGTCAACTGGGCTCTACCCCATAAAGAAGCTCTGGTATGCATATTGTTTTTATACGCTAGAATGTTCTCAATTTCTTCGATTGGTCTCTCAGGTATATTTCTCTGCGCATCTCTAACTCTCAAGCCATCGTGGCCCCCGTAAAGGGGCGAAGGGGTTAATCATCACATGATCATCACCAATCCGATCATCACTCTTAAAAAAGCTTCAAAAGCTCTTTTTGCTGACCTGTAAGAGAAACGGGTGTATAGCCTTTAGAAAAGGTGGCCCTTTATTTCCCTTCCCCCTCCCAATACTGCCCTTGTTCCCTTTTAAAAGTAGTCTAATATCCATTCTATTTATACTTAGGCTTAAAATACGTTCTTGGAAGGGGGTATACTAACATTGTACCATCAATTTTCTTTAAAGCCAACAGCAACATAAGCTTTAAAAACCACGAGCTAAGTAGTATTGAAATACTGAAATACCTGTGTTGTTCTCAGCTGCATTAAGGTTGGCTGACACTCGCAAATCCTTGAAAATCACTTCAACATCTGAGAACTTAAGGGTGGACTTTGAGCACATAAAATTGGATGCATATTGACTGTCGGCATACCATTCCCTTTCATTTGTATGGTCGATATTGTCCACAGGAGAATGTAGCCAAAGTTTAGTTACGTTGACACCTAAATAATATTTCTTAGGCTTGCGACCAAAACTTAAAGCCAATATATGACAAACTCCATGCAGAGCTATTCCAGTAACAAGACTTCAAACCATAGCTATAGAGTTCAAATGCCTCCATTTTTTTGGCAGTAGCATTTTGCTTGTGGAAATTCAAGTATAGCACCCAAGGGTAACTACCAACTTGAACGTTTTCGGGCAACCATATAATGGGTAGGAATTCCATATAAACACCCAAACTCCCTTGTCTGGCCGAAATACCTGAGCGAGATATGCGCTCCAAAAAAACGTAGCTTTCGTTTCCTCTTTCCACTTGTGGCACTATCTAAATGTTTTTTGTGTTAAAATGACCAACTAATTTCATTTGTAAGCAATTTGATATGTTTGTTATCGATATTCTCCGCACAGTGACTTTCCCCAACGGTCTTTGGGAAAAGCAATAGCTATGACGAAGAATCTAGGCTGCTTGCTGCTGAAGTAGATTTCTAAATTTTTGGAAAAGTTTCTTCTAATGTTTTAAGGGGGTACACATGGGGTTCAAAGGGGGTCAAATGGGAATGCGAAATACACCATATACCAAGACACAAGGCGAAGCGTTGCCTTAAGCTCAGTTCAAACGTGAAGTGTTTCTTTTGCCCAATATAGACTCTTTTCTCTCATCAGGCCCTCTACTTTCACAATATAAAACTATCTCTCGAATTCTTCGAGTATAGAAAGATGGAACTAAGTGTAAGCCATAACAAAAATTTGCTAAAAGAATCTACCTCCAAACTTAGCGCTTCTTCAGACAAATCTTTAGAGTAGACTTTTCCCCACACTCTTGTGATGTTAGAGACAATAAAAATCCCCTGAACACTTAAATAAATTTTGACACAAAAGTCTTACAAGTCCTACCCGTAAATCAGTGTTATCAAACTTAGTTTCCGAGTCGATTAAACCACTAATACTGGTAGCTTCCAAAAGCAGAGAGTAATTACTGACAGGATCTTCAAACTTAACCTCCAATCCATGTAATGGGCCAAAGATGCTTACAAACAAGCAGAATATCAGCAAATTCAACATTGTTTGTGAAGTAGAAAAAATGTTTAAGAAAAGATACTTAATCAAACAAGTCACTTTCCTGCCCTTTATATTTAAGCTTTTTTAGAGACGATAAGAAACTTTTTCACTGAAATTTGCGATTGCACATAAGCTATAAAACTAAAAAAGCTTATTTCTGTTTTGTCTATGGTGACTAAGCAACTCAATTTTGCTGCACCTCGTTTTGCCTGGCAAGCGATAAGAAAAAAAGTAAAATGTGTCATTTTTGCTAAAGATATTGTAAAAATTTCGAAATCGTAATCTTTTTTCTTTTATCTTCTAGAATCAAAAAGCAAAAAATTTAAGTTTAATATGAGCTGCAAAAAATATTATAAAAAGACTCAAATTGAAATTCCCCCTCAAATTACTAATTTATTCCCTCAAATTGCTTTAAATTTGACAGACTTCACGAGAAAGTTGTAAATTATGTGTAATGTGTTTTAGAGCTTATAAAGTACAGTGGAACTTGGATAACAAGTCACCCCAAAAAGTTTGATCCACCAGCATTTTTTTTTAGTTTTTCAAAAGGGGTTACGTGTTATCCAAGATTGGCTTTTTAAAGGCGAGATATCGGTATGACCCGCAGCCGGGTAAAGCAGGCCCCAACACCCAACCAGGTTCTAAAATTTTGCTATTCTCCATAGACCACAATTGGAATTGTAAAAGGTAAATCGTGTTTTTGATAATATATAAAAAAAGGGCACCTGAAAGAAACGTGATGAGAAACAAGTGGTTTGATATTTGACTTAGATCAACAGTTAATAAAGTGTAAAATGATGGGAATTTCTTGAGCTACCCTCTTTTTATTTGAGACACACAACTCTGTGTTATTATACGCACAGAGTACAAGTTTATGTGTCAAGACGCAGAAATACAAAGAAATTACGAATGCGGAAATAATACCTCCCTCAAATTACTCATTTATCCCCTCAAATTGCTTAAACTTGATTATCAGAGATAGTAAAAAGTTCTTCATATTTTAAATATTTTATTTATGTAAATGTCTAGCCGCCATATTGAAAATAAAAGACTTCAATAAGATCTTCATTCTGCAGGCCCAAATCATTAGGCGTCTCGCTTTCATTGATGCGTCTGCCATCAAACAAAAATCGTAGATCGCGAAGGTTCATGCCAACGTAAGATGAGAATTCCTGCATCATACAACTCATCTTAAGATGTGGTTTAAGGTTGTACTGACGCTCTTTGCCTGTCTGAAACACTTGGTTCGCACTTTCAAACATAATTTTTGTTTAAAAAAAGTAAGAAATAGTTGCATTTTTAATTTCTTAAAGTCTTTTTTCGATTCTAATGTGATTAAATAAAAGTATACCTGATCTCTCAACTTGATGGAAATTGTTGGAGCTGAAGAGTTACTATTGCCAAGACTAATATTTTGAGCCATTTCTAAGCAGAATTAGGTAGACTAATAGGGTTGTCGAGTCGAGTCGAGTTGAACTCGAAAAAAACTCGAAAACTCGAAAATTTTCGAGTTTCGAGTTCCGAGTCGAGCGCTCGACTCGATAATTTCGAGTTTCGAGTTCCGAGTCGAGCGCTCGACTCGAAAATTTCGAGTTTCGAGTTTCGAGTCGAGCGCTCGACTCGAAAATTTCGAGTTTCGAGTTCCGAGTCGAGCGCTCGACTCGAAAATTTCGAGCGCTCGAGTTCCGAGTCGAGCGCTCGACTCGAAAAT
>BBSZ01010332.1:0-11007 GCA_000981365.1 Subanguina moxae
ACAGCATAAAAAAGGGCATAAACGTAATAGTGCCTCAAAATTTTCGCAAAAATTTTTGAATTAAAAATTTTTGCGCCAATTCAAATTTTAGACAAAATTTTCAAAAAATCATGTGTTCAAAATCAACTTTTTTGATTTCAAAAGGCTCGTAGACCCTCTTCCGGACCTCTTTTGGCCATTTTCTTTTTTTTAATCGATTCCTCACACAAAATGTCCATCTCAATACCGCCGATTTTGCATTTTTCAGCAAAATTTGCAAACTTTCTAAGAAAGTGTTAACGTGTTTGTTTGACTGTATTTTGGATCCAAAATTTTTCAAATTTTGGCGCCAAAGTTTTCCTTGTCCAATTTTTCCTGCATTTTTACTCCACCAACCTCACAGGCAACCCTATACCCATTTTGTAGGAAAAAGTATGCCATTGAAACGCTGATGAAATTTCGTCGAGTAATTTGAGCTCAAAGTCAAAATTGGCCAAAAAAAACACAAAAAATGGCCAAAACACCATGTTCCGCCCACTTTTTGGCCAGTTTCGTATTTTTCCTGAATTCTGTGCGATTTTTGGGCTGACAACTTGTTTGGAAAAAAAAAACGAATCGATAAAACTCGGGCCTGTACGATTTTTTGAAAGTGCAAACTGCGAGTTTGCCTAGTTTTTTCTTATACCTTTTGAAATCCCACCTCAAATTATGCGTTTTGCCGTCAAATTTGCAAAGTGATTATCTAAGTATTTTTTCAATAAACTTTTTTAAGGACAACTCTTTTGTGTCCGCAATTTTATTTTTTTTTCAGTGCCTATTCTGACCTAATTAGGCTAATTGGCTCTCCTCTTTGCAATCAAGTATCAAAAAACTCAACGTTGTTGGAGAAAAGTCTTTGAAGGCAAATATCTTTTGCTTCATTCAAAGCACTTTTCTCTAACTTTTTCCAACAACATGGAATTAGTTGATACCTTATTTATTGAAGAGGTTAAAATCCAAAACTACATGCTGGAGAAAGAATTGGGAAATTTTATAGAAAACAACTGAGATAATCAAGTTTTGAAAATTTGACGGGAGAAGTACATAATTGGACGGAAGATTTCAATTTGAGCTGTTAATATATTGACTAGACCTGTCTTAAAATTTTTTAACACCTAGTTTTCTTATTCTCCTTTCCGTTTTTATGTATATTTTTTGTTCAATTTATTTAACTGTTTTTTGCAAACGAGTTCACAAAGTCTGCCGACATGTCTAATTTTAAGCTTATCTTCTCGGAGGTTAACGAAGTGGTCACTATGATGCTCTAAAAATGAGCTGTGTTTGATGAAGGTTGAAACTCAGAACAAAAAAGGATTCGGGCATTGATGGGTCATGTAGCCTCTTCGAAAGCAAGAAAAAAAGTCGAAAAATGTGTTTGAATGATGAAAGCAGGAAAGAAATAAAAGAGTGAATGAGTGAGTGTTTGTTGTTGATTGGGAGCAGATTTGATTTCCACCCAAAAGTTTATTTCCAACCACGGCCTAAGAAAAGAGTGAGTGATGTAAGTGCCCCGTAGGGAATTCCCTTTTCTCTACTCAGTCTTGCGTTTAGTAGGCAGCAATTTTTCCATTCAATATTATTCACAAATCCAAATTTTCTATTCAGAAAAACAGGAACAACAAAAAGTAAAAGTAAAAACATCAATTCCAAGAGTTGCATTTAGGCTCTCGAACACATACTAAGAACTCAAAAGCGATTGCTAAGCATTGTCTCCCCATAGCGGGTAAATCATTTGGCTCTAGTTTGCACAAGTCCCCCAAGCTATTTTCATGTAAATTCTTGTTTCAGGCATTTTGCTCACAAGCTTCTTTTTTCATCGTTTTTTTTCATCATCAACGCTAAAAGATGCTTACTACTTAAGCTTAGTATTAGTGTTGGCATGCGAGCAAACTCGCCCCACAAACTCGCAGCATGCAGTTTATGCTGTCGTGTCTATTTGTCGTTTGCATACTTCTGGTGTTGATTCAGTGTTTTTTTTTTAAGCAATCAACAGAAACGGGAAAGCAGTCCAATTTCATCATCTAGAGAGTGCCTAAAATATATAACCACCAACTTTTGAAACTGTCACTTTTGAAGCGGAAAATCAACGACAGCCAACAATGCAATCGTCAAAAGAGAGATTTTACATATAAAATGAAAGTTTATAGAATGAACTTTATTCAAAAGAGAAAAAATTTGTCGAAATCCGCAGCGTTTGAAGAGGAAGATGGCAAAGCAACTCGGCATAAGCGAAGAGAGTGTCAGGACTGTCGTCAAACAAGAGCTTAGGATGCATTCTTACAAGCTTCAAAAGGTTTAGTTGCTTACGGATGCGCTTAAGGCTGCCAAATTACGAAACTACAAAGCTCTGCTCAGGAGATTCTGAAGTGGTGCGCACAAGTCAGTTATTCTTTTACGATGAAAAGCTCTTCACCTTTGGTCAACATTTCAACAAACAAAGCACACGGATCATAGCCAAGGATGTCTCAGCAGCAAATTACAATGGAAGAATGTTTTTGATTGCAACACACCCGGCAAGCGTGATGGTTTGGGCAGGTATGACTTCCAATGGTAAAACTCAGGTGTTTTTCCTCTGGTTTCATCCATCAAGGCGTCAAAGTCAGTCGGCAAATTTATCGAGATTAAGTTCTGGAAGTTGTCGTCGAACCATGGGCAGGTCAACAACCAGGGACCTTTCAACAAGACTCAACGGCGGCTCACAAAGCAAAAAGAACTCAACAGTGATGCAAGGATTATTTTCCAAATTTCATTGATTTAAATCAGTGGCAGTCTTCTTCTCCGACTCACTGGACTACTCGATCTAGTCAATCTTGGAAGAAAAGGCGTGCACTACATCACACAGCGGTTTGGCTTGGTTGAAAGCTTCTCTGCTTGCAGAATGGGACGAATAGATAAAGAACTCCATTGTCATGTGGTAGAAAATTTTTCCAAAACGTCTGAGGACTTGCGTTAAATAAAGTAGTGGATATTTGTGTCTAAGCCAGTATGGCATTTTTTAATTGGTGGTCATACTTTTTTACGCATCCCGCATAAAATATGCTGTATCAACAAAGCAAAAAAGTTCGAGCTAAAAGGTGGCTTGGTCACAATTTCGTCATGTAAAAAACATCGAGATTACAAAGGTGGATGGATGATGAATCGAGTGAGGCAGTTGCCATGGAGTAGTTTGCTTTGCATGTATCAAATTATTTTTAAAAGTTAGCTTGAGAGTTATTAAAGTAATGCTTTTGGATGTACCAACAGCAAAAGTGCCCTAACCTGTGTGGGGTCTAACCTTTGATGTTTGCGAAGTCATTAAGTTTTTAATTGGGTAGTGCGCCGCTCGTTAAGGTATTACCCGCCGATTGGGTATGTGCAAATATCTGAAAATTTGCCTGTGAATTTACTCGATTGAAGTTTTAACTTAGGTATTCGGGTAAAAAGGGGGAACTGAAAACCGACAAGGTTTTAATTAATTCACTACGTCCCACCCTATTAGCCGCAATAAAAAAAATGCTCACAATACTCCCGGGTATGTTTCTTAATCAATCTAGCCTTACGTTTAAATGCGTCTCTACCCTTATCTCTACCTCGACCTGTGCCTCTAGCTTTTTGCCCTTAGCCCAAGTTAGAGATAAGGTTAAAAATATTTGTAAGGTGCGAGCATAGATAAGGATAACCCATTTTAAGGTACGGGACATGAAAAAAAAACATAATTTATGAAAAATGAGAGCGTGGGTTGGATTTTTATTCCCAGAAGGCAAACTTGTTAACATTTCCCTTTGATGACGAAATTTTTTTTTACCTAAGCACCTCGACAATAAAAGCAGCAGAAAGTATGTCTTTTTATAGCCAAGAGGACAAAAACAAATGTTAAATGATGCAAATCAATGAAAGAACCAGCTAGCCAACCAACCCATTGGCAATAAATCCAATTGGAAAAGTGGCTAGAAAAGATTTTGAGACGAACTTTTTCGACTTACAGCCTACTCTCTAGCTTTCAAGAGAACAAAAGAGGCAAGCCATGGAATCCCACAACAAAAGAGCCATTAGAATAGCAGCGCTACCCCACAAATTTTTGCCTGTTTTCTTTCTTCTCATTCATCTTTCCGCTTTTTTAGGGGTATGAATGGCGGGAAGAGGGGGTGTGAGCATTTTGTTGAATACTCCATTGCTTAACTACCTTAAATTCATCAGCAAATCTCTTTCACACGCTATGCCTAGCTGGCCTTTGGTTGCTTGCTCACCCCATTTTGTAGGAGCACAAACACATAAATCTGAAACAATGGCCGAGAAGTAGGTTTGAAGCCACATAAAAACTAAAGCGTCGAGCTTACTGATATCTTTCAAGTTAAGATGCTCGGAAGTGCATTTTGAGTTTTAAGAATAGGACAAAAAAAGGGTTTTCTTTATATTATCATGACTTTTATCAAGAAAATGCTGGAGTATGCATAAGAAAAAGTTTGAAGTGTTGAGGGCATGCACAATCCGGAATCGACTGTATGATTTTTTGCTTTATTTTGTTATACTATACACAAACCTTACAAAACCGAACCCCCACTCAAAAATCTTTCTCACCAGCTTTTTCTAACCAGTTTTTTCATAATTGACACTACACTGATATGTCAGTTTAGCTGAGTTACACTTGATAAGCTGAATAATTTCGAACTTAGAAAGGTGCAATCAGATTTGCCACCTGCTTTACGAAAAATGAAAAAAAATCAACAAAAAATAAGTGAAAGTTTAGTTTTTAGGTGTCAGTTTAGCTTAAACAGACACCTAAGAACTAAACTTTCACTTCTTTTTTTACTTTTTTCTTTTATTTCATTTTCATTAGTTGTCTTGTTTTTTCCTTTTTCTTTAATTTTTTTGGCTGATCTCTATCTTTTCTTTCAGATCTATTTTTCGCTCTTTGAACGATACAAAATTAGAATTTTGTTAATTTTAATTAAATTTTGTATTGAAGGACTCCAATTACATGAGGACTAATGGATGCAAGTAAATAGAAAAGGAAAGTAAATAAAGGGTGCTGTAACAAAGCTGACAAATAATTAATTTATTTCCCTGCATAAGCTTAAAGTCATGTTGCTCAACCTTAAAAAGAGAAAAGACTGGTAGAGACGGGCCCTGGAAGAGTTTAATGATGATGGTTGTTTTATGCTTGACTCATGTTTATATTATTGGTTGATAAAATGTTCACTTTTAAAGTGCAGCATATTTATAGCTTAAGAATGTGGGTTTATTGGACAGGGCGGGTTTTATTTTTAGATACCCTTCAAAGGGACTGGAATTATTGGAAAGGGTGGTATTAATAGAAAACATACGGTATATATTTTTTGTACAGATCTTTTAGTTTTTGATCAAAAAAGCAGGATTTGTGTGCTGGGGGATGTACACGAAAATTGAGAACACACCAAATGGTAGTGAACTAGATACTCTCATCCGAGAACAATTTCCCGCTAATTGGATGTGGAAAAAAACACCAGAACTAACAAAACAAATAATGAGCAATTCTATTTCGCATCTACTAGCCACCTACAAACAAGACTCAACTTTTTTAATAAAAAAGGAAGTATATTTTATTTATTAGACAAAAAAAATCACCAAAAAACCTTATAAAAATTTGTTAGGATGTTTTGACAGACAACTGGCCCAAAATTCAATCCAAAATGAATTTGATGAGCAAACCCAAAGAAGGATTTGTTGTTTTTCTGGTTGGAGTTTGATGAAACGGATGTTACACCCACTTTTTATTGAGTTTGCAAAATAAGAATAAGACAAATTTGAGCAAAAATATCCGGTCTCTTTGGGTGGGAAAAACCTCAAAAGAACAGCTAAGAAAAAAGGCATTAAAAAAACAAGAATGGTGGGCTGTCCAAATGACCTCATGGCAAAAAAAAAATCAAGTAATATTAGGGTTGTAATACCCGAAAGTTTGCGCGAAAGTTGCGAAAGTTCAAATCCAACTTTCGGAGATCAGTAAACAGTGCGAAAGCTGAATAATCATTTCTGCAAAAAAGAAAGCTTTATTGTTCTTGATCACTTGTTTTTTAGCATTTGTTGTCAATATTCATTGTTTTGTACTTAGATATGGTAGTTAATCCACAGCATTACCGCTGTAAATTTTTTTGTCACTGAGAAGCAAATTTGCCTGCAGATTCTGTGGTGCTCAGTATCTAAGTAATGCAACGGAAATGGCCCATCACCTAACATTAACTCCTTAAAGTTTAGTTGGTGTTAGAAGTAATGAAAAAACAATGATATGCGCACTACTAGAATAAATAATGCAAGTTGGCCAACGGGGAAAGTAGCTGGGCCGGCTTTCACTAAAAAAGAAGACCTGATTCACAAATTCACAGATGATGACACCAACAACAAGAATTGCTCTTTTCTTGTGACACTGGCCACTTAGACATGGTGTTTGAACTTTTCCTTAGAAATCACATATTTTCTTTTTAAAATTTTATTACGAAACACCCAAGTATGAAAAGGACCTCAAGAATCCGAATCTGAAAACAGAATATGAAAAAGTGGCCTGGTTGCTGAGATATCAGCTTGTCTGGCAGGTCGTCAAGGTAAAAATTTTCAAATTAGACTATCTGTATTTCACATATTCTATGAAGAATGTTGCACTCTAATTCACAAGCGCACACAAAACCAAAAATAAATCCTGCACCAAAAATAAGACAAAGAAGAAAGATTTTTTTTAAAATAAGCGCATAGAAAACCCTGTCTTACAGTAAGTCCTTAATGCTTAAGGATAAACTTTATGACAAAGGACTGAGGATAAAAGCAGTTCATATTTTTTTTTCTGATTTGCAGGTCTCATTGACTCTGTCCTGGTGTTGCATCAATTGTCTTGATAGTCTTTATTATTAGCTAACTCAGATTTCACTAATTTTCTTATCAATTTCAGGGTTACCCCTACAGAATGGTGTGCTCAGACTTCAAGCACCGTTTTGGCATCCACGCTGCTGGATGCCAAACGACGCATTCAACGTGCTGGTCATTCAGCGCAACATCCGCTCTTGGTGAACTCAGTATTTTAAGACTATTTTGCTGGTTGCTATTTAAGAAAAGGGAACTGAACGAAAATTTCGATTTTCGCCAACTTTCGCGAAAGTAGGCCTCGCCCGAAAGTTCGGCAGATTTCAACTTTCGCGCGAAGGTTACAACTAGAGTTGGCCTCTCGCGTCCTTACCTCCCGCACATCCCTTCCTCCCGTCATCCCTCCCTTTGGGCGAAATCTCCCTTCAAAGACCTGAATTTTCAACTTTTTCTAACAACATGGAGTTAATATATGGCTCAATGGAAAGAAAGGATCTAGAACCAGACGTTGAAAAAAATGGAAAAAGTTGCTGAAAACAGCTGAGATAATCAACTTTTGAAAATGTAAGGTAAAAGGTAAATCAGTGACTTGACGAGATAAATCAGTAATTTGACGGCTAAATAACTAATTTGAAGGTGGATTTAAATTTGAGCCATATACATACAAGTTTCTGACGGCATGACTTTTGCTGCGTAAAAAGAGCTGAAAAAGGCGCACTAAGCCAGATAAAGGCATTGTTCTCTTGTTGCAAGAAAGTTTTCCTCCTTTTTTCTTCTTCTTCCAACTGAATACACGCACTCGAGAACAAAACAATACGCTTGATAATTCTCAGGAAGACTGAAATTGGATCCTCTGCTTATAAGCTTTTTTTTCAAACCGAGTTGGAATAAAGTCTCTGCTTGCACATATAAATTTATTTAATTTTTTTTTTTTTTTTTTTGAAATATCAATTTTTTTAAAATATTGTTCATATGCTTTGACCAAAATTTGAATACAACTTGGATATAAAAAACCTGAAGACAAACCTTGGCCCTAATAAAGAAGCGGGGATTTTCTTGCCTTGGCACCCCTGTTGTTTTAGACACTTCTAAGCACTTCTAATATGCTAAAAACGATTTTTTTTAAAAAAGCTCTTTTTTTACCCTTTTTGTCATAGAAAGCCAGCTTTCGGGAAGTCAAAAATTAATGGTATTTATAGAACCCAGGAACTACATTTAAGCATACAACTAAGCCTTAGGGTAGGCCAGCGTACGTTAGCCGCGAACGACTAAACCTAGGTGTAACATTTTATACGCTGATTCTCTGCTACCCTACACTAAAGCTTAGTTGTATGCCTGAATGTATTTCCCGGGTCTGAAACACCATGAATTTTCGATTTCCCAAAAGCTGGCTTTCTATGACACAGAGGGTCGGAAAATAGTTTTTTTTTTCGTTTTTAGCGTATTAGAAATGCTTAAAAAGATTTAAAACGACACAAAGCCAAGGCAAAAAACGCTTGTCACTACTACTGTGTTAAATTATTTAAATAATTGGGTGGATTAAACTAAACATTTACTAAAGGAAAGAGCATCGACAAACAATTGACGTGAACTTCGGCCGCACATGTCTAAAAAAGAACCCTTCCGTTTATCTAAACCTAAAACGAGCCCACTAAAGAAAGAGCATCCTGAAAACCTCAAGGTTTCAAAGGCCTGAATGGAAATTTGCAAAACTCGTGTTTTTTGTCAAACTTTTTTGAATTTTGCTGCGTCTTTTGGATCCTAAGAACATAAGCAGATGGAAACTTACCTTAAAAAGAACGCTCACAACTTTAGTAGTTTAACTATATAGCAGCCAGAGCTTCAAGATTTCAGGAGATGCGGACGGGAATATTAGTAACGTTATGCTAACCACTAGCACCTCTCCTTAATAGAGTCTTGTTCCCCATTCTTTGGCAAGTTCAGAATTCGAAAAAATAAGTTTTTCTTAGTCAATATTCTTTATTTCAAAATTATTCTCGGTTATTAACCCGTTTGTCTTTGTTCTCCGCAAATAAATATATATGTATGTACATAGAATATGTATTAAACATCCAAAGACATAGTTGGTTGTAGCAACTTCTTGCCTCCAGTCACTGGCATGTATGCCACCATATTGACTATACGGACAGAACTTGCTCTAGAATCTCTCTTTTGAGTACTTTTGTCGTCCACTCCATTGAGACTGGTGATGGGGGTAGTTTGGATGCACGGCAACCACCTCAGCAAATAGTTAACTGCCTCATAGATTCGCCTGTTCTTTTTATAATAAATTACAGGGTTTATTAGTGAATGAAACATGGCAAGCACATGGCAACCCCACCTGCAACAGAAAGCAATGAAAAAAAGGCAAGGTTTAATTTGAAAATGCTACCCACCAAATGTATAAAATGTATGGATGCGAGAGTATGGAAGGGTCGTAAGTCACCCAAATATTCATTAATAGGTTTTGAGGCAGCCAACAGCCGGCATAGAGAGCGCTGATGAGTAACACCATAGGTATTAGCTAAATAAGTCAACTGCACTTGCTTATTAAAGCAAAAACAGGTAGCACTTTATTGCATTGAGGTGACAGTGCAAAATAGGTGAGGACTAGCTTTTTTCCTTCTCTTCATCCATTTTTTGGTAATAATGAATGGAATATGATATAAAAGACTTTAGATGACTTTTTAAAATTAAACAAAAAACTTCCAACTGATTGAGCGGAAGACTAACACAAGATATAGAAACGAAATATATCTAATAACACAAATGAGAAATTTTTACCAAATCTTCATATATATTTTAGCAGACAGGAACTGGAACTGCTTTGAGCAGCTTCTCATCTACATAATCACCTCATTAAACATATTTCACTAGAACTGTTCATCAACTATTTGATAAACCTTTCATAGAAACACATTGTGTGGAAGGAAATGCTGTAGTTGAGTATATCAAGTAAAACAATCGTGCTCAAAGATGTTTCTTGCCTTCTTCATCCGATGTCCTACTGCTAAAACTAAATTGCAGGAATTTGCGCTTTACATCTATTTCATTATAGCTTGTGAAGGACAAGAGCACCCAAAGGGACAGCATTATATAATGGCTGTTCATTCTCAAGCCCCTTGCTCATATGTGGAGCGACAGAAAAATGGATGTTTGCAGAATATTTACACACTATGGACCTGAACAGAAAAAGTACAGAATATTAGTAACTTTCTTTGTAAATTTGTTTTAATCCGTTTTAATCCATGCCAAAAAACGAGCAAAAAGACTGTTTTAAAGAGGTTGAGGGCTGTATCGGGACAGAAAAGAAAAAGAATAGTGCCACTTTGTAAGAGGGCTACTCAACCATATTTTCTTGTGAAGAGGGGCTGTATAAGGGTCAGCGTGCGCATCTCAACTCCAAGCCTCCGAGCCCCCGTCGCCTCCGTAAGGGGGCTTGAGAGTTAGAGATGCGCGAACAGACATATCTGCGAGATGAATCCGAGCAGTACTCTTGATCAGAGAATGCATCTAGAGGCACTTTTTACCCTGATTCAATAAAAAAGGGAGACGGGTGAGTAGCCCTTCAAATTAGTAATCTCCTATTGCTCCCTTCCCCTCCCAATTTAGCCCTTATTATCCTCTAAATTACTAATTTGGCCTCTTTTTAGCAAAATTGTTACTTAAAGATGGATTCTAAGCACTTTTAAAAAACTTGGTTTCGGGCGGGGCGGGGGTGTTATAACCGATTAGCGTCAGCTTTTTTTAGTGCGGTCAGCTCTCGATAGTGCATACACCCTTGGTAACAGCCGTAGGGCTGGCACTATCGAGAGTCGACTTCGCTTCTGTAACTAACCCCCTATTCCAAATTTTAATAAAAATTTATTAATACATTTATATGAAGATGCTCGCTAGAAATATTTTAGAAATATGCTAGAAATCTAGAAATATTGAATTTCACAATGCCAATTAAATTAATTTCTTCTTCGAAAATTCAAAGAAAGATTCACTTCGATTCATACGACCATTAAATGGTCACCATTTACGTCTCTTTATTCAACGAACGCGTTAAACACCATTCTTAAACATAAGACCAACAATTTTTTGCGGTTCTGTTTTATTTTTTTTCACCGGCTTAGTTCTTTTTGATTTAGAAGTTTCGAAGGTTGCGGGTAAATTGCGGGTTACTTACAATGGAAA
>BBSZ01010333.1:0-14425 GCA_000981365.1 Subanguina moxae
TACATCTCTTGTAGTTGTACGATCGGTATCAAAGATGACTTGTGTAAGCATGCTCTGTTGCTCATGGAGACCGAAGAAATGATCGATCCTCTGCCGCGACCATTGGAGCCAAGAATGAAGAGAGGTCGAAAAAAGAAGGTTGGCCGAGCATTGTTTTCTTAGGTCTGAGTGGATAGTTTTTGGTTGCAATGTTTTTTCTGGAAACATGCCGTTATTTAACTGAAGCCCAAAAGTTTTCCAATTATCGCGTTGATTAAGGCCGCAACTGAAAGCCCAAATAGTAGATAAATTTTCGAAAAGCAATGCTGCCGCAGCATTTGTACATCAGATGAGCGGATTAAGTTCCTTCACTTTTCTATCAACTATGAAAATATGAGTGTTTTTCTTGTTTTCAATAGGAGGCGCAATATGCCAAATATGTTTTTTTTTAATACCACAAGACTTTGTAAAAAAAAAAGAGTGCAGTCAAGCCTCGCTAATCTGTCACTCTTTTTCAAAACTGGGTGACGGATTAACGAGACTTGACTGTACAAAATATATCAAACACGACCGAACTTATAAAAAACAAATAAATTTCAATGTTTAAAAATTTTGCATTCTGTTAAAACGCTTAGGTGTTTCGTGAAATATTTCATAAAAGATTTTAACGACTATGGACCTACCAGCTTCAGTGGAAAAAGATGGAGTTCCCGTTAATGGTATGGAAACTTTGAAATGTGTTTCTCTAAATGATCATTTTGTTCGGAAACATTTTTTGCAAAATTCTACCTCACGAAAGCAGTCATGTAATGCTCAGTAAAATGACTGCAAATTTTTTCTTCTCTCTTGTCACCTAGCAGATTCACTTCAACTGTTTCAAGTTTTACCAGCACCTAAATGTAAGGTAAGCAAATTCAAAAAATCTTTTTTGTTAATTGTGAGTAACAAGTTCCTACCTGAAGACAATGAACTCCTTTATGAGGAAAGCTGTAAAGGACTCAATCGTTTTTTGAAAATATTTCAGGTATAGAAATGGTCGTTTGGTTATACTCACCTCATTCGACCGATTATATCATCACCAAGTTTGAAAACACTTTTGAACATTGTTATGGCTGCAAAAACATTGTTACCACTTGTGATTTCAAAAACTCTGTAGCTTCTTGATGAAGTTATCCCTTCCACCTTACTAGAAAGGATCTCAATCACGGATGGTCTAAAATGTCTCTGAAATTAAATAGAAGAGCACTTCCACATACTTTTTCTCATCCTTGGAAATAAATGGATTCAAAATTTGAGTTCCTTTTTCATCTTTGTTTGTTTCTGGAGTAAAAACGTCCACTGTCGCATTTATGACCTGAAGATCAAGTTTATATACAGAAGTTTGCACATTGATGTGAGATGTCAACAACATCCTTGTCCTTAACATAACAGCTACACTTCAAAATAGTTATCTAACTTTGATAGGCAGTTGGAGCATCTGAATTCCATAATGTTTTAACTTGAACAGTTGGTAATGTTACCTTTATAGGAGCGTCTACATGCTGGACAGCTACCTCAAATTAAACGGATGGTAAGTAGTCCTAACCCTGATAAATTATACTCACACTTATGAACCATGAATATTTTACAAAATGTCCCTGTAAGAGAAAAAAGGAAATTTCAGCAACTCTTTCAACATAAGAAACATTACTTTAAAAGATGGAGGTAAGTAGAGAGGAATTTCTTGTATGCTCTCAAAACACAGAACTTCCTGGGGTGGGAAGAAAATGTCACAAAAAATTATCGACGGTTTTGACGAGTAAATTGCTTGCTTCTCTCTAAAGGTTGTCTGTTTGTAAAAATTGATGCTAATAGGGAACCTTGACACCGCAGTTTTGCTTTCACTAGCGTTTTGCAACCTGTCTAAAACCTCAAGTTTTGAAACCTGTGTACTCAAATTAGACGCTGATCTGGACAAGACCTGGTCACAGTGTAACTTAAATAAAGTTGAAAAGTTTAATAAAATGACTGACAATAAAAAGACCTGAACGCAGCCCCAAGCCAGTGAATTGTTCGATTTTTTGTCCATGTTTTTCAAAATTATCTAAATATGCTTTCTTAAAAGAGGGTACATCATACCCCCAGTTTTTTGACCATGACTCGCTTCTTGAAGATGACCAAGTATTTCCACCGATTTAAAATGGGTTTTTTTTTTGTTTTTTAGGGGTAATGAATGCATCCGTCCGTTTTTATTTAACCAAAGCGGTTTCGTTTAATCTCCAAAATAAGAATTTCACTTTTGTAAGCTGAGTTACATAGGTTTTCCACAAACACGTCATTTTTTCAAAAGTGAAGGGTATTTAATCGTCTACTACAGGTCTAGAGTTGCTGCTTTAATGCCTACTAGGGGCTATCCATCTTTATTTTAATTTTCGACAGTTTTTCGTTTCTTGATTCAGTTATTGCTCAGTCATATGAAAAAAAAACCTAGCTAGAAAACCTGCGAACCCATAAATTTGTAAATTTGCTTTAGTCGTCAAATGGAGAAATCCCACTTCTAAAATCTTGTTTCTTTTTATTTTTGGGGTGTTCTAGTGAAAAACTGATGCCCGCAGGTTCAAACGACGTACCATGTCATTGATGGAAATGAGCATAGTTTTATCGCCCTGGTGTTTATTGTCAGACTGTATAACTATTAGAGATCGTTAGAATAAGTCCGGCAAGTTCTATATGCGCCAACATCAGCCGAGTATCTCCTCGTTAAGTCGTTTATTTAAAGCTTCAAAAGTGTGATTTGCGGACGCTCTCACTTTCACAAACCTTAACGATGCACGACTCTCCTGCCATGAATATAGCATGCTCCCTATCTACTGTTGCTAACACTTCTATGACCATGCTGAATACGAATTTATGTTCTGTTTGACAACATAAAATCAGTTTTCACAATTCGAAAAACTCTATGGAACGATGATATATTGGCTTTCATACCTTCAGAAAAAAATAAAATTCTTAATTTACTACATTTCATTCAACAATAACAGCTAAAAAGATGGTTTTTTGCTGGTCTCGACTAGATTTCCATTCTCTTGCTGACGAGAGTTGACTATATTCTTCAAGTAGAATTCACCAGCTTTATATGAACTTCGAACCTAAAATACATAAATTGAAAGCTGGTAGTCACTTAAATGCTTCCTGGTTCACTTACCAACGGACCAGATGCCGTATAAAGAAAGCCTAAAATTTTTACTGAGTGCTTTGAATAGAGCCAATAATAATTCAGACCAATTTCATCTCCCCGTTGCTTCCAATATTCAAAAACTTCAGGTCTAACGAATTCCCTTACTGCCATATGCCTTTTTGTGGGTTGCATATACTAAAAAACCTATTTTATTCAAACTTTCGCACACTGTAAAGCTCAGTTCGTGAAAGATTCCATCTTGAGAGAATGCAGACCTGTCCAAGTGTCAAAGCCTCAACACCAACTTTTCGCAGGTCACGCATGGTTTCTTCAATTTCTTGATCGGCTTCACCCAAGCCCAACATAAGCGAACTACAATCAATTTTTTTGAACAAATTTTATTATATAACATAAAAGAAAATACCTTTTAGTAATCAGACTAGGGACTAGTTCTTTAGCACGTTTCAAAACTTTTAGAGACTGTTCGTAATTAGCTCTTGGATCTCTAACCTAGAATTCAGGATTAACATTCCAAACTGGCTTTGGGGAAAAAATGAAAGCTTGCAAAAACATTACCTCAGGTGTCAAACGCCTTACAGTTTCTAAAGATCAATCAGACTCTTGTTAATCTATCGATACGACAATAAAATAATGGCATCAATTTTACCCAAATTATGAGCGAACACCTGAAAAATAAATGAGAATGCGCAACAAGAGCTTAAAAAATTACTTGAAGACCTGACTGAGCCACAACGTCAACACTTGCTAATCGACCAGCAAAATCCGGAACTAAGCACTCAACCAGAACGTGAGGGCATTCTTTTTTCAGCGCTAGAAACCAATATCCCAGGTCATTGAATTAAGCGATAATGATTTAATGTAAGATTTACTGAGTTAGCATAAAAGACAAATAGACTCTACTTTATTATAAACGATTGGCGGGGGGGGGGGGGTTTACATTAAAGTAGCACCGACAAATAAAAAAACAAACCTTTAACTGTTTCATAAATGTGCGAAGCACCACCATCAGAAATGTCATCTCTAAGTTGACATGTATAAACGACACAAGTTTGAGAAACTGGTGCAAACATAAAGATCCTAAAAATAAAGTTACCTGTCTACGGATGTCAACACTAAAGCCAAACTTTATCTGGTCTGGTCTGAAAACTAACTGCTTACCAATGTAGTCTACTCCCCAGCTAGCAATGGCCTGAAAACTGTAGATTATAAAGACAAACAAGAAGTTATACTTTTGCAGTATTCAAGGGCTCGTTCTCATCAATTTTCGGTGGATTTTTTGAAGTTTTCACTGAACAGAATCTAAAATAACAAAATAGATAAATAACTTCTCAATTAGACAGAATTATTAGTCGACCTGCATCCTCTCGTACATGTATCACCTAAAACAGACAGAGTGTAAAAAGACGCTTTGAACTCAACCAACCCATCAGCATAATAGTAGCAGTAGACGGAGAACCTTGGTTGCCAGCCCAGCATTCACCGATATTAGGACACCTGGCCTACAAACCATATTTGCTGCAGGTTGTTTGTACAAAACTAACCTCTTCACAAACAGTTGCTAGGTTCAGACCACGTAGTTGTCGCTTCAAACGCATTTTGTTTTCCTCGCCAGCAGACAGAACATCTTTTTTTAGCCAAGCTGGTAGCCTCAAAAATGAAAAAAACATATCACGAGAAAATTATGGAAATTATGCTTATCAACCGCACCTTAACCGACCGTCTTTTGTTTTCAGTGGTGGTGATTCTAATAGCATCGTTTGTTCTTGAGAAACCACAAAAATTTACACTGCTTATCAAGGACGTAGAAATACCTATACTAATGAAATGGTCAAGATCAAGTCCATCATCAGGTAGCAACGGCGGTCTTGCGGAAAACATGCGCGTAAAATTTTTGCGAGAATTAGAACCGCAACATCCTGTGAAAAAGCGAGCATTCAGCATTGTAAAACTAAATTGTTTTCTACATTGTTAATTTCCAGTGCTTGGCATAAAAATCTGCAATACAGTCAGTACCCGATTAAAAGCAGACGGCACCACTCGAAGACCCAAATTATAAACACAAAAATTAGCCCTCACAAAATTTTTTATTCTTTCAAAATACAACTGTAACTTGTAATGATATTCAAAGAATAGAAACGTTGTTAATTATTTCTGCCACCTTGAAGCTCTTCTGGGAGGCTCACATTTCTTTTCATCCTTTTTGCCCTCATGAAGCTGGATTGTTTGATTGATGCTGGCAACACGTTGCTCTAGTTGCTTTTTCCATTCTGGTGTTGGATCACTGGCTGGCTGACGAGTCACTTCAGATTCATTAGATCTCACAAAGGTGTTTTGGAAAGTGTTCTGGGAATCACACAAAGTAAAATTGTCAAACACACGCGGAAGCTATAAAACTGACCTTAAGAGCTGATCTTATCATCTGACTTTTAGAGAGTTCACCCGAATCATTCGCAGAGTTTACAAAACTGAAACCAATACTTTTTTAATAGTTGTTCTTAAATTGAAATTTAATTTGCCGTACTTTTTCGCCTTTTCCAAGACCTTTGAAACCGATGGCCCTGGCGATTGTGACGTGAGAAATGATGACTGAGGATTCCCAGAATATGTTCCTGAAAAAAAATATTTGGCATGAGAAAAAAAGTAATAACCGCAACTACCCCCAGAGTCCGGGCCAGCCTTTGACTGATATCCTAGTCCTAAACGTTGTTTAGCAATTCCGCCAACTGAACCTCCGCCATATCCAATTGCTTGATGCTGGTCATGTTGTCGTTTAAACCACGTGGATTTCAGCGCTAACGACATTAAGTCTGCAGGAACCTTCAATTTAAAAAATAATAATATCTGAAGCTACTCAGCCAGTAATGGCGAGCGAGAATTAAAGAGGTGGCCTAAGGTTTCACCAGTCATTATGCAAGCGATGGTCCTTTAATATCTCGATCGTATCGACGATAACAATGACTATTATTCAAAATAAAGCTGAGCTTCATCGCCATACTTTAAGTATTCATATATCTGCAAATTGGCATGATCTATATAAGTTATATAATATAACCAAAACACAGCGCTAACAAAACATCGGTGAAGCCTCAATCCTTCTAATTATTGCCCTTTTCAGTAAGATACCTGTTGACCGCTCGATTCCAAATTCTTGACTAAATGGCCACAAAACTCTTTATCCACCTCTGTTATTAAACTGTATGCAAATCCCCGCTGACCAGCCCGTCCTGTCCTACCAACTCGATGAATATGCGTGTCTATATCCCTCGCAACATCGAAGTTGACAACGTTTCTGATTTCAGGGATATCTAAACCTCTGGCTGCAACATCTGTGGCAACCTAAATTATCGAATAGTATGTGAAACCTTGCCACGGTGATAACTTATTCACCATGACGGAGGCAGCAGTGCGAAATGCTGTAATTTGTTCATTCCTCTCATGCTGAAGCATATCTCCATGAAGAAGGACTAGATCTCGAATATCCCGAAGCTTCAGTTTCTTAGCAACTTCTTCCGCATCAACTTTTTTTGTGACAAATATTAGTAATTTGCCCACTAAAAATGATAATTTAATATACATTTTAAAATTAATTGCTAGGGAATAGCGGAAAATCTGCTGGAAAAAATACTTGTGCAAAATTGAACGATGTGAGAGAACAGCCTGCAAAATTAAATTTTTCAAAAATGTTAGAGACTACGAAAATTTACCAATCCCATTTAGATTGTAAACTAGGTAAGACACATATAGTCTGCTCCACCTAGGTTAATGGCATCTATAGACCACTCAAATAAGTGAACATCTATTGAAACTTACGTCAGAATTTACTTCTCCTACATCTCCACAAATAATTTTTACTGGATTATCCAAGACATGCATAGCTAGCTTCTCAATCTTTTTTTTCATAGTAGCACTAAACATCAGACACTGCCTATCAGGTCGAATCTAAAAAAGCAATTAAAGTCCGTGAATTGAGCGTTTGAAAAAGTACCTGGTCAGCTATCGACTTGACTTGTGGCTCGAATCCTAGATCAAACATACGATCAACTTCATCAAAAACCAAGTACGTAGTTCTAAAGCGAGCGAATAATATGAATGCAGCATAAAACATCGAAGATTTTAAAGTACCGGAGAAAATTAGTCGCACCGCTCTTAATTAAATCAATTATCCTTCCTGGAGTGCAAATGACCAGTTCAGCGCCTTCTTCTAGAGCTCGCTTCTGCTCATGTTTATTTCCTCCACCTAAAAACTCTCTTTAACAGCATAACATAACAATATACAAGGTGGGCCAATTTTTCGCACCTTTTCTTTTGACAATAACTTTTTCCTATGTTTATTTCGAAAATCTGCAGACTCAGTTTGACTCAGAATCGAAAAGCAATTTCTTTGGCGTATCACACGTGAAAGAAAAACATTTGAGAAATTTTGAAAATTTGCTTTGGTCCTCCCTTTGGTATAAAAATGGTGGAAATTTTCAAAATTCCTCGCTTCTTAAATTCGCGCCTCATCTTCACTTAGCATGCAAATGATTTGTGCTTTTTCGTCACTTATTTCTTTTTAAGACTGAAGAAGTAAAAATGAAGTTGAAAATGAAGTTTAAAAATTTTCACCATTATGTACCAAAAAGGGGGACCAGGTCAAATTTTCTAAATTTGACGAAAGAATTTTTTCACATGTGATACGCCAAAAAAAAATTTTTTTAATCCTGAGTCAAACTGAGTTTGCAGATTTTCGAAATAAGCCGTAGAAAAAAGTTATTGTCAAAACAAAGGTACAAAAAATTTGGTTCACCCTGTAGATATGGACTCTAGCGGATTATTTCTCTTTAAACTTTATTTTTTTAAAAATTTTTTAAACTTTGTTTCCCCCCGAAAAAATAATAACACCCACCCCTCTACATCAAACCCCGCCATAACATACAACATGCGCCTTAAAATCATACCATAAGCGCAGACAACATTCTAAAAGAAGTAGTTTAATTAACAAGATTAAACAGAAAATCAAGCTGACTTACAATATTGTAGGATCGGCAGTAAGCCTTTGATTGCTGATAGACCTAAACAGATAGGCAAAAAAGAGAGGAACTTGTTCATTTGTATTATCTTGACTACCTGAATGGCGAGTTCTCGTGTAGGCACAATAACCAAAACAATCGGACCGTGTTCGCCGGGAAACTCCTCCTGTTTCACAATATGACAAAGTGCGGGCAACAAATAAGCCAATGTCTTTCCACTTCCCGTCTTCGCAAGCCCCAACACCTGAATTCAGATTAATTTGGTCTGCAGATTAATTTGGTCACTTGTTCAGCGAATAGAATTGATCAGAATCGATTGCAATTATTAATGGCTCACCTCTGATACGATGTAACTTTTTTGATAGTTTTAGCAAAAGCTTTATTTAAAAGACTCAATTTGATTTTAATTTATTTTGGGAATTGTTTTGTTTTAAAAAATATCGGTAGGCAAAAAGATCTTATATCAAGGATCTTAATATCCGACACCAATAGACAGCACACACTACCCAAACAAAAAGTGGACGTTCACTTTTTACGATTTGCGAATCTTTAAATTTGGAAAGATTTTTCCACTACCAACTCAACAATCCTAAAAAAATTTTTTACACGGAACTTCCTTATTGGGGGCGTCAGAAAAAAAAAACAAATAGCATATAAAATGAAAATACATCCTAGAGATATTTTTTAAGATACTTTAATTAATACAGGAAAAAGGGTTTGAAAGCCTGAAAATAAGAAGAAGAAAAATATATAAAGTGGACACCACTTGGTTTGGTCGTTGTTTGGCTACATATGGACAAACGCCTAAAGATAGTTAAGGCTCCTTTCAATACAAACCGAAACAAGAAAAATTCACTTTAAAGACCATGGCCAACTGTGGTTTTACCGGTCCAATCGGTTCATCATTTTTTTTTTGATTTGCTTTGTCATGCCCTCAAACTTAAAGCAATAAGCTTCTTAGACTACTGAATCTTCCAATTTAGGTCATACAGAGACAGAAATAGTGAAAAATAGTCATGTAGAGGATTGCAAAATCGCAGATTAACCATAGACATACGCAGATTAACGATAGATATAAGCGTTTAAAATAACCTTAAAATTCTAGGTATAATTTAAAAGGGCTAAGTATACGCAAATCAAATAAAAATAAACAATAAACTCTATCGGCATACGCCTTTTACCATAGATAAATAAACATAATTCAAAATTAGGAAATGAAAAAAAACTTTTTTAACTTACATCTCTTCCTTTCAATGCAGCTGGGATGGCCTGTGCCTGAAAAGGTCGAGTAAGACACTGTTCAACCTTGGGAATATTGTGTGAATTGAGGTGCATAAATTCACCCCCTTATCTCATATTATCTGGATTGATACCTGAACAGGTGTTGGTCTTTCATATTCACTACGCCTAAGCTGCTTCATTAGCTAAATTTAAGTTTTTTTCAACAAAAAACTTTTCGTTAAAATTCAAACCGTTTCATCAAATGAGAAGTGAGCAAAACTGGCCACTATAATAAAAAATTATACCTAGAAACTAACTCACAAAAAGTCTCACCCGGTTTCGGGGGATTCGCACCGTATACACGGATATCAAGTTTACTTCGTAGATCAAAAATGTCTCGCGGATCAGCGTTCCTGATATCCTCATGCTCATTATAAATGTCCTTTTTGAACGGTCTGTATTGAAGAGCAGTATGGTCTATCTTTGGCAGAGGATCAATCACTTTCTTCCATGTCCATACTAAAATTCGTAAGATTTTTCTTAAACGCAAATAAATACAATGAAATATGTGACAAACTTATGTTTCCGTCCTCGTCATATTCATATACTTCCTCTTCGTCTTCATGTTTAGCGTTATAGTCGTCTAGAAACCTAAAAACAATTAGAATAAATGCAAAAAACAATTAATTGGAGATACAGAAAAATAGTTTAGCAAAAACCTACTTGAAATAAGATTCCTGCATATCTTCTTGGTCAATGTCATCTCTGCCCTGCTGCCCGCCATCTAATGCTACACTAGTTCCGGGATTTTCAGCGACAATTTCTTGCTTTTTTTCGGCTCTGTCCTTATCTTTCTCTGCTTGAGCATTAATGTCCGCCTAAAGTAAAGCAGTTTACCGGAAATTTTTAATCAGTAGTAGAAAACCATAAAAGAATCAAGTGGGTCCTCTTCATCATCAAGATCTTCATCCTCTTTCTTTTTTGGGGATGAACGATTCTTTTTTGATAGGCTAAAATAAATGGGAATAAAATTTGGTGCATGGATGTAACTCACATTTATGTACACATTTGTGAAACTCACGTAAAGTTTTGAAAGAAGTATTTTCTCAAATTTCTCATCTGTTATATATTCTCCGCCAATTCAGCTTATTCTATGTGAAAGAGTTCTTTTATGTTAAAGTTTTGCCTTAGAATCGACAAAAAAAAATTTAGTTGTTGAAAACCACGTAAGCCTCGGCTACACTGGTCACGTTTGACTGCAGCATTTTGTCCTTCAGCCGAAATGAGGTCTTAAATCTTGAATTTTTTTCGAGAAATATTGTATGCATACAGAAAGATATCGCTTCAAACATAAACAGTTATGACTCCAAAAAATATAATTTAATTTTCAAATATTTTTGAACTGTCAAGCGTGTCTGTAGCGTGCAACTAGATTTTTCCGTTATGACCACTTTGTGACTGCAAAGTGCGGCGTATGTCTGTGTCCATTGTGGACACACCCACAAGCTGCAGTGTGTAGAGTAGCGGCCATTGTGGTTGAGCCTTTAATTGGCGAGGAATATAACAAGTGCATATAATTAAGAAAAAAAAAACGTCCACGCGATATTCATAAATGTGAACTTGGGGGAAGTTCACCTAACCTAGGTTTTTACATCATTGTCTGCAAAAAAACTCACATAGGTTTTTCATTAATAGAACCGCGTTTCTTCGAGGATTTTTGATCGTCATCAGAGTCGTCTTCAAAGTAACTAAATAATAACAATGCAATATTCAACCCTCAATCTAACTCGGTTGAGTGACTCATTCTTGAAGAACGAGTGTCTCTAAACCAAGATTTTTTTTTTTATGAAATTGTTGAGTTGTCCAAAGATGACTGGGAATTTAAAATTCTTACGTTTTTTGCCACAAAGACATTAAAATTATCAAAAGATGTAAAAATGGTCGAACCCAACCGCGGGTTGAACTTTCTTGAGGAAGAGGAGGAGGCTCCATTAAATCGAGGGTTAATTGTAAAATGGTCAGCTAAACTTTTGTAATGTAAAACTTGACTTACTCATCATCATCACATATATTTCTCTTCCTCGTATAAGCGCTCTGGTTAGCTCCGTATTGAGAAGTCTTGCTATACCCCTCTGTCAAAGAAACGTACTAAAGCACTTTTGTCAAAATAATCTGGAATAAATAGCTAAAAAATCAATGCCTATCACCTGCTGCTGCTTTTGTTGCTCAAAACGCTTTTGCATCAAATTAGGTCGAGTTCCACTATTGGATGCCACATTGAGATCTGGAGGAGGCACTGCACCGTAATCCATTGAAATTGTAGGGTTTGCTCTGAGACTCAGTTTATTCAGCACTTTTCCTCTAAAAATAATAAGAAAAATAACTTTTCGAATCTATTCATCAAAACAAAAGAAATCGTGCAAATGAATCAAAACCACCACGTTTAATTGCAGCATTTTTCTGCCGTAAAAGTTTTTATTCCATAAATAAATATTAAATATAACAGTCAGAGAAATGATACCTCAGCTGACAACTATAACAGAAGCAAGGAATGAATATTTTCCAAGTGGCGGATCACCGCTGGTGATGCCAATTCCAATTAAGATTTTTTAGAATTTTCCGGAAATTTTGGTATGAAACCAAATTATTTACGGGTGATTTTATGTAGGGCTGAATCTGGGTTCATAAAATATTTTTAGGCCTACACCTTTTTTAAACATGGATGTCGTTAAATCGAGGTTTGTCATTATTGACGGCGATGATGCTAGCTTTTTGGAAAACAATTGGCAAGATTGGAATTCTTGCATTTTTTGCCTTAGAGACATAAATATAAAAACTGGTAAAAGATGCCGAAAATTGAGTTAAAAAATGGTCGGACCCAGTTGTGGATCGAACTTTTTGAGATGTTGGATTAACGAGACTTTACTGTGCAGTTAAACCTTGATTTAAGCACAGCATTGACACCGGTTGAAAGCTGTCCCTAAAAGGCCGGCATACTCGTGCGCACCAGTAAAAAAAAGCGTGGACCAGTAGTTTTTATTTTTCTTAGTTTTAAAGGAGTTGGTTGTCCCGAAGCGTAAATCATAAAAAAACTGAACGATCAGTCGGTTACATTTATGGTCATTGAGTTTCTAAAATTATATGTTCATTTTAGGATGAAATACGGCTTCGTAAGTGTAAAACGTCAAACAAAGTCTTATCTTAAGTCTTATCAAGCATGCTTTTCACGCCACCTCGCATAGAGTAGCCGACGGAAAAGATGAAGAGGAATCAATTGTATCGTAAGAAAATGAAGAATCGGATAAAATTGATAAAGAATTTGATACGCTAATGCTTTCGTTTAAATAAATTGTTAGGTTTTAATAAATAGAAGATTTCGTCCGACTTTCTCCAGAATCTTTTTTTCTCAATAAACACCAGGACTGCAGTTAAACGCGCAAAAAAGTTGCGGCTATAATTTTAGTTATTTTGCTGATACGAAGCCTTCTTAAAATTGTAAGTTTTATGCCAAAAATGTCACTAGAACAATAGTAGGGCTATAAGTTATTATCACCGTAAAGAACTACAGCTGCGTGATAAATTTTAACTAAAATTTTGATAAAAAAAATTGTTTGGCAGACGCAAAAATTCTTTAAAAAGTGAAATTGAAGTTGGCTCACCACCAAGATTTAATAAATTATTTTTAGGTTTACTTTTAAAGTGACAATGAAGCGCATAACGGCAGAAACGCATACCGTCTATATTTTAATAGAGCACCAGTTTTTAGAGGTTTAAAAACAGAGCGCCCGGATGCTCTATTACAATAATTACGGTAATTTACGACTCTTGCTGTATTTTACTCATTTCTTTTGGACATTCGATCCTTGTAGACCTGTACCAGCTTCAAAGTTGATGCATTTAGCACCGGCTTCATTACATCTATGCCAACTGAGTTACTGATCTAAAACTTTTTAGTTGAAAGTACATGATTGAAAAATCAATTTAATTTCGAATCAACTCACAGCGACAAGGCAAATAATTGCAGCTCTACGAACCATACCTACAACAAAGTTTTAAAGGTTTTGAATGGTATTACTTTGCTTACTTTGGCTATTTTCATAGCATTTCATCATCCGAGGAACAATTGTTGGCAAACTAAAACTTATTCTTAATCCACACAATTATCAGCAGAGTTGGATTTTGCCCTTACACCATCAGTTTAAAAATATTTTCCATTTCTATTTTTTGATTGTTTGGTACAGTCAAGCCTCTATTTAATTACACTTTTTTCAAAAATAGGTGTCATTAAATTGGGGTTTGACTGCACTAAATATGGGGATAAGGGATAGGGGTATATGCCCCCAATTTTTGTAACCTTTACTTTTACAACTCAAGTTGATCAAATTAGGACCTCCTTTTTGAAGGTCGAGCAAAAGTAATTTTAAAGCCGGTCACTATGCAATTTTCTCCAACTAATTTATTTCGTAATTTGTCTTCTAGAGGTAGTTTTGCTAAAAAAAAGTTGATTTTTTAACCAAAGAAGTGCTTCAATGACATATTTGTTGGTAATCAGTAGTTCTGAGCGGTAGTCTCTTTAGATTTGTGGTAACTGAAATCCTAGGGTCTGAAACTACCGACTATAAGGTTGCCTACCTCGGTACACCAGGGCAAAATCTAGAAATTGTCGACTTCGCAAAAATCTTAGCGAAAACGTGTGGCAAAGAGCTTCTTTTTTTTATCTTTTTTAAAGGGCTAAAGGCTCAAATTGATTTACCCCCTCAAATTAATCATTTATCTCGTCAAAATAATTTTTTACCCCGTCAAATTTGAATTTCGCGAAAAATAATCATTTATCCCGTCAAATTACTCATTTACCCCGTCAAATTTGAATTTCCCGCAAAATAATCATTTATCCCGTCAAATTACTCATTTACCCCGTCAAAATTACTCATTTACCCCGTCAAATTTGAATTCCCGCAAAATAATCATTTTGCGGGAATTCAAATTTGACGGGGTAAAAAATTATTTTGACGAGATAAATGATTACTTTGAGGGGTGA
>BBSZ01010337.1:0-10766 GCA_000981365.1 Subanguina moxae
AACTCTCGATATAACGTCACCCCAAAAAGTTGGATCCACAGCTGGGTCCGACCATTTTTTTTCCTCAAATTTTGACATCTTTTGCCCATTTTGATATTGATGTCTCTAAGGCAAAAAATCATGAGGATTCTGAATTTGTCGGTCGTTTTTACACAACTCAACAATTTCACCTTTTAAAAAGCCAACTCTCGATATAACGTCACCATTTTTGAAAAAGGGGTGACGTTATATCGAGAGTTGGCTTTTTAAAAGGTGAAATTGTTGAGTTGTGTAAAAACGACCGACAAATTCAGAATCCTTATGATTTTTTGCCTTAGAGAGATCAATATCAAAATGGGCAAAAGATGTCAAAAATTGAGGTAAAAAAAATTGGTCGGACCCAGCTGTGCATCGAACTTTTCGGCATACAAATCCGGTCTCTACTCATTACACAACAAGTACGATCCACTACACCACAAGTACACAAAGTTTATTACACCACAAGTACAATCCACTCAGGTTTAATTCCTCATATGATTTAGTTATTATTTTTTTTCCAAACATTTATTGGGCAGACTTTATTGTAACTCATTTTTGTCAGTGCAGATGCCTATCTTCAACAGTGAGGAGACAGCTGCAGAGAAAACATTTGTCCTCTCCTTAATATACATACAGTTAACCACTCCTCACAGTGGTGGGTGACACAACACAGACACCAAAATGAGGAAAACCTGTTGCCCACCCTCAATTCCCCTGTTGCTGCCATTCTCTTCCTAAAACAGAAGAAAGAGAAGGATAAATAATTCCTCTTTCTTTCTTCACCCATTTGCTTTATATCCAGCCTTGTAAACTGTGCTTATTGATCAAACTTGAGACACCATTACTCTTTTTCGTAAAGTGCCATTTGTGTCATTCATGAAAAGCCAATTTCGGTATTGATGTCTGTAAGGCAAAAAATCGTTGGACAATGGTTTTTCAAAAAGCCAGCATTATTGTCGTCAAAAAACCCAACTTTTGATATAAGAGCACCTATTTTTCAAAAAGGGTGCTCTTGTATCGAGAGTTGGCTTTTTTAAAGGTAAAATTGTTGAGTTGTGTAAAAACGACTGACAAATTCAGAATCCTTACGATTTTTTGCCTTAGAGACATCAATACCAAATTTGGCAAAAGATGTTAAAAATTTGAGGTAAAAAAATGGTCGGACCCAGTTGTGCATCCAACTTTTTGGGGTGCTCTTATACAGTCAAACCTGGATAAGCCGACACCCCTAAATTCAAAAAAATGTGTTTGTGGCATTGTGTTTTTGACCTATGTTTTGCTGGTGTCTTCTGGGCATGTTATATACCAAAACGTAGCCTAGAATCTAAACTAAATTTTGATATACAAGAGGCCCAGAAGACACTAGCAGAGCTTAGGTCAAAAACACAATGCCACAAACACATTTTTTTGAATTTAGAGGTGTCGGCTTATCCAGGTCTGACTGTATCGAGAGTCGACTGTAGCACAAAAACATCAAGTGTGATGTGCTAGTCGAATTGTGTAGTAGTAGTAGTAGTGTGTCGGACCTGTTTCTTCTGGTCCAATTATCAGTTCAAGCTTTCATATTTTATATGTAGTTCTTTTATAGATTTTAAATATTTTAGATAAGAAACTATCCATTTGTGTAAAAAAATATTCTTCTGAAGCACCGCAATACACAAAATGTCATCAGGCATTCGAATCTGAAAACATAGTTTCAAAAAAAAAAAAAGATTTGGATTCCAGAGGATATTTTGACTACTAAGCTGTCTCAGAACAAAAAATCCTATCAAAATGAATACTTTTATTTAAAAGAATATAGAAGTTTCAAAAAAAAAAAAAGTGACTCGAAATGTTTTTTGCCTTAAATAATGCTTAGTTTTCCTTGTACCCTTATTTTTAGTGGATTAGTGAGGAGTGTGTCAGTCTCGGTCATCCATTTATGGATTGCAAATGACCTCTCACTTCCTTGTCCATCTATTGTCAGTTTGACTATGAGATGGTGCTTGTGCTGGTCTCGTCCTCTCCTGCCATTGACCTAGCAGCAATGGAGAGGGATATGCAGTGAGACACAACAAAGGTCAAAGCCAAGCCATTTAATGGGTGGGGCCCACAGTTTACTGCTACTGACCCTGTGTGGTTGTTGGTGGGGAGGATAGATCTGGAAGGAGGATGTCCTCCCTATTCATTAATCCTTCTTTCCTCAATTTATTTTTTGGGTTGTTTATTAAACTACTAGTATTTTTAAGGAAATCGTTAAGCGCTCTTCCCTGATTAACAGCTGGGCAACAAAGTGTGAGACAAAGGCCTCAGTAGCTCAATGGTTAAACTAGCAGGTTGTACGGCCGGTTCGCCACTTTTTTGAAGCTTTTTCTTCAAAATGTTGATAATAAGTTTTTTTTTATTCTTTTTATATTACGTAGTAGGTAAAAATCAGCTCGAAAATCCGAACCTAAAAAGTAAAATTCCAAAAAATGACTTAGTTCTTGAGTTATAACTAAAACCACCCGTGAACCTAGTTCTTATCCACCCACTTCCTGGTTTTGATCATATCTGTTATATGCCGTCTCGCGTAACATCTCATATAACAAACGGTGTTATATGCGCTGAAAGTAGTAGCATGCATGGCTCAGTGGTTTGGATGCCCACTTTTTCGTTACAACAATTGGCGCAGACGCTAGTTCGAATCCGCTCCCTCGTTATTGGTAGAACTACTATGAGACTGAGATGTCCACATCTAGGACTACTGTGAGATTTAGATGTCCATATTCAAGGCTATAAGAGATTGAGATGTCTCAAAAATTCTAAGAGGGGGAGGTGTTATATGCCGTCTCGTATGACATCTAATATAACAAACGGTGTTATATGCGTTACGATGGCTCAGTGGTTTTGTTACCCACTTTTTCGTTACCACAATATCTCAACAGCCAAGGCATATATGTCCTCCTATTTAAGTTCTCCTATTTTTCAAAGGTGGTTCGGGTTTCACACTGGACAACAACTTTCACTTTTTTAGATTTAATTCAATACCTTTTTTGGAGATTAGTGGGCGAAAAATTGGTCTTGTTTGTGAAGACAGATTTCATTGGCGTTTAATAGACATGCCACTGGCTTTTTTTGAATTACTTTTGCTTATGCTTCTTGATGGAAAAGAGGTGTTCCTATTTGAATGGAACACAGTGCTTTGCTTGTTTGGCCAGCTGTGCCTCATTTTCCCCTTTCCATTAGACAAATTAAGGTTCCTAAAAAGCAATAAAAGTGTCGGAAATAATGTGCATCTTTAGAGTGGGAGTCAAACTAGGGAACACAAAGATCCCGTTTTTCTCTCTAATCAATGCCTTTCGATTCAAAATCGCTTTCTTAGCATTATGTTTTGGCTTGCATTTCGTAGACGAATCTCGGGGGGCATAGAGAAAATATGATACCATATTTGCTGTAATAAGCAACCCAATAGATCCTTTTTTCTCTAGTTCTAATAATAAAAATGTGGTAAAAATCAAAAAATAAGACATCCAGACACCTTCCAGTCTTGGTTCATCTTGGTCCACTAAGGCGAAAAGTCGGTTTCTTTCTTTCTAAGACTGTTTTCCCATACCTAAAAACACTTTTTGCGTTGATTGCAGAGCCTAAAACGTGAAAAAGTGACTATGCCTATGTTTTGAAAAAATATTGGATTCCGAAAAATGTGGAAAATATGGGATCCTACTTTGGTTTGCACATTTCCAACGATTCCACTTCTTATAACCCAAAAAAAATTAGATTGTTTTTGGAATTAGAGACAAATCTGCAACCTTCCTCCATCCAACAAACCCCCTTCCTGGTTTAGCCCACAAATCCAGGGACTAATCTATTTAAAATGACTAATTCCATCCATTTCCAATTCAAATCCATCATGTGACAGCAGGCAGATTAGCCTGAGGCAGAGGCCAACAGCTCACAAATTCAAATGGATGCCCTGAATTCCGTATGCAAACAAAAACATTTCTGTTTGTCTGTGTCAATCATTTGTGTGCCCCACTTGCCCCTAATTCTACGACATGTGTGCAAGCCTTCCTTACTTGCAGCAGTCAATTTGGCGAGTGAGTGGAGGGGGGAGTGACACCCTTTTATCTGTAAAATGTATCCACCCGTCTCGGGCTCTTTTGTCTCACTTAAGTGCTACTCTCACACAACTGACAACAAATTTCGAGCTTAATTGCCTTTTTAAGGAGTTTTTTGGTGAAGAAGATGGAAATAAAAAGTCAACTTGTTTATTAGACTGCCCATAAAACTTGTGGCAATTTTGAAGAAAAAGTTAAAATAGAGGGCATTTTGAGAGAAATTTAAAGACGTTTTGCCACAATAAAAACAGAAAAAGTGCCATTTTGTAAAAAAGAAAAAAAAATTAGGTTAACTCTTTTGGGATCCACCCTAGGGGTTACACTAGATCCAGGTTTGACTGTATACAGTCAACTTTTGATATGAGACATCCCCCTGAGACTGACCCTAAACTGGATCTCAGAAGCGTGGAATAGCCTGTTTAAGGATAGCGTCTCAAATTCATTCAGTGTGCGAGAGAGCAACTGCATCAGATGGGAGCGAGAAGGAAAATATTTATTCTTTTAAAAGGTAATAGGCTGGCCTCAAATAACAAAGAAATCTTGTTGCTGGTGTATTTGTCGATTTTCTTGGTGTTGGTTATCGTACATAACCTCTATTAATCCTCCCCCCTCTCTCGTCACCACGGTCGGTGGTCAACCATTTTTTACAGCTCAACCACCCGATAATTAAGTACTGACACCATACTCAAAAATGTAGCTGAGATTTAGGGCTATATTTTTGAGTATGGTGTCAGCACCCATTGTCAGGTGGTTGAGCTGTAAAAAATGGTTGAGCACCGACCGTTGTGACGAGAGAGGGGGGAGGATTAGTAGAAGTTATACGATACTTGTTTGATGCAATGAAAAACCTCTCAAATTTTCGTGGTCGAAAAATAGAGGCTCCCCTCTAATTTAACATGTTAGAAACCAATTAGGTTCGTTTTATGATTATTACTAGAGAGCGGATTTATATGGACGGAAAAATGTAAAATGTGGCCATATACCGTATTTACTCTATTAAGCGGGCACCCTCTAATAAGCGGGCACCCTAGCTAATGAATTTGCAGCTCTTCCTGAGTCGTTTGAGATCTATCTCATTGTGTTTCCCAATAAAATTTGAATTATGATACGAGAAAAGGCCGAAAATTAAGCGGGCACCCTCTAATGAGCGCGCACCCTCTAATAAGTGGACCCCCTAGCAAAGGGTCGAAAAATAAGCGGGCATGCCCGCTTAATAGAGTAAATACGGTATATGGCCAAAAATTTGGCAAAATATGGAAATTTTTGAAAAATATGGAGTAATATGGATACATAAAATTCGATGTAAAAACCTTTGTTGAACAACAAAATCTACTTTTCAGCTTCACAATCACATATCATATACATTTCAAGGTGTTCTGGCGCACGGTTGACAATAAACCACCTTTCCATCTGACGTAAACACACCTTCCGGAAATTCAGAAATCCACTTCTTGAGCTGAACTTTTGACATCTCGCCTAAAAAATCAAAAATATGGAAAAATTGTAAAAAAGGCCAAAATATGGAAAAAATATGGCCAAAATGGCAAAATATGGAAGTTTCCATAAAATATGGAATTTTTTCGCGCTTTTTAATCAGAAACCGCCACAAAGCGTGTTTTTATATCGTATTTAAGCCAAAAAAAGTATTAGAAAAAATATGGAAATCCATACAAATCCGCTCTCTAATTATTACATTGTTGCTAGAGTGACCAAAAGTTCTCCAATTTTTGCTTATCTCTTCACTCAAATACATCAAAATAAATTTGCCTTTTCTTTTCAAACACCCCAGTCACTTGCTTCCGCTCTTATCTTTTACGGCCTTAAATGCAAAGGAAGTGGACAGTGGCCTGCTATTAGTTTCTAAGCAATTTCCCAGTGACCCACTCCAAATGATCAGCATATATTATAATAATTACTTTGAAAATTTCAAAAATTAGCTTAGTTCACGCGTGATTGTTAAAAATTCTCATTTTTAAATGTTTTGCTTAAAGGGGCAGGAAACTTGCTTGTCACAGCACTTTCGAAATTTAAATTCCCGCGGGACCACTAAAGACTTAGAGTGGGTTTTCTCTTAGGCTTAGGTTCATAGCTTGAGGGAAAACCTGGCTGTACACCATAATTTACGCGAAAATTTGTTACGAGGTACATTGGTTACGCGGTATCGTTTTTTACGCCAAGAAAAATTTACGCACTAATTTTTTACTGAATTTTTTTTATACGAGGTCCTTTTTCTAATTTTTCTTTTATTACGCGGTCTTTCTGCTAATTTTTCTTTTGCTAAGCGTGTGTTTTGCCAAGAGTCATTTTAATAAGAGCTCTATTTTATATATAAGTGCTGTGACAAGCAAGTTTCCTGCTCCTTTAAAACATTTTACCGTATTCACTCTATTAAGCGGGCATGCCCGCTTATTTTTCGACCCTTTGCTAGGGGATCCGCTTATTAGAGGGTGCCCGCTTAATTTTCGGCCTTTTCTCGTATCATAATTCAAATTTTATTGGGAAACACAATGAGATAGATCTCAAACGACTCAGGAAGAGCTGCAAATTCATTAGCTAGGGTGCCCGCTTATTAGAGGGTGCCCGCTTATTAGAGGGTGCCCGCTTAATAGAGTAAATACGGTAATTAAGGTAGAGTACTCAAAAAACTTAGAAAAAATCATGTTCTGAGGTTCTCACATACACTACGGCGCAAATATTCTAAAACATTTGAAATGGCCACAACTTTTTCCTAGGCTCCTTAAAAAAAGAATCTTTTGTATTCGATCAACCGAGAAAAGCTATTGGTTCGTAATGTCAAAAACACGATTTTTACTTGCTTCATCTGTAATTGGGTACTACCCACCGATTCGACGAAATTATGTTCAAACACAAACGACAGCGGGCAGCAAGCAGAAATTGTGCTTTTGACAGTAAAAACCAAAAAATAGCTTTTTACGCTGAATGAACAAAAAAAAAACAATGTAGATTGCAACATTAGTCATACAATGTGAAAAAGGAGTCTACAAAAACTGTTTTTTTTACTAACTTTTCCTGGCAATCTAGTCGGCTGTACACCATAATTTACGCGAAAAGTTGTTAGGAGGGACATTTGTTACGCGATCACTTCGTTACGCCACAAAAATTTACATATACTCATTTACAGTGCTCATTTTTCGGTAGGGTTTTTTTATTCTGAGGCACCACAATTGGCAAAAATACCAAAATCTGAAAACGGAATTTCAAGAAGAGGTGTTGTTGTTGAGATATGGTCAAAACTACGAGAAAAAAAAAGGGTAAAAACGAAGTTCGCGGCTGGCTATGATCATATCTCAGCAAGCAAGCCTCTTCTTGAAATTCTGTTGTCAGATTTGGATTTGTTGTATCTCTATTTCGTAGAGATAACAATAAAATGGCGCAGTCGGCAGGATTCGAGCCTACGCGGGCAGAGCCCAATTGATTTCCAGTCGATTATTGTAACGAAAAAGTGGGTAGCCAAACCACTGAGCCATGCATGCTACTTATAACGCATATAACAGGATTCCTGAGTTCTTTTTCCCTACTGGGGTGCCTCAGAATAAAGAAATCTTTTAAAAAATGAGCACAGTAAACATTCGATATAACGGCCCCCTATAGTCGGTCCCCACTAAGAAAACATATACCGTATTTACTCTATTAAGCGGGGACCCTCTAATAAGCGGGCACCCTAGCTAATGAATTTGCAGCTCTTCCTGAGTCGTTTGAGATCTATCTCATTGTGTTTCCCAATAAAATTTGAATTATGATACGAGAAAAGGCCGAAAATTAAGCGGGCACCCTCTAATCCTCTAATAATAGCGGGCATGCCCGCTTAATAGAGTAAATACGGTATTTGATATAACATCCTCCCGATATAACGGCCCGCTAAGCCAGGTCCCGAGGGGGGCCGTTATATCGAATGTTTACTGTACTGTAAATGAGTATACCGTATTTACTCTATTAAGTGGGCATGCATCAAATGTATCTCGTGACAAATTTTCAAGTAAATTATGGTGTACAGCCGTCTAGTCGTCTTGAAATTTTCATTTTACATGTAATTTCTGTTCCTGGAATGACCACTTTTCACTATAAACGAGACAGCCCATCCTCAGGGAGCAATGCATTATACTGGCAGCGGTTTTCCCTTTTTGCTTGACTCATTTGCATATTTTCTCTCGCTTTCTTGTGAATTATTTTAGCTACTAAATACTAAGTTTTCTTCTATGTTTTTAGGTGGATTCCAACCTGCTGCTCTTATTTGTTCTTCGTCGTCTTCTGGTCTAGCTTGTTGGTCTAGCTTGTGAACATTCTCTTCCTTCTTGGATCGTCTGCAATCATGAATCGTCGAAGTGCTGGAAATGGTGGGTGTCTATAATTATTTTATGACTAATTTGACGCATGCTACCAAAATCTCGACGAATCTATAAGAAACGGGATGTACCAAATGGCCCAATTTTACTTGTATGAAATTCTAGACAATGCTCTATTTTTTTTTGTCGTTCTATTGAACTAGCCTTCGGTATCTGCTCTTTTATTCTGATTCTTAGCTTTTGGTTGAAAATTCTGGCTCTCCGCTGTCTTTGTCGTCCTCTTGCACTGGTCTTCGTTATCTTTTCCTTTTCTAATTTTTAGCCTCCGGTCGAAGTGTAATATGCCTCAATCGATTGTTGATAATTTAGTTTAATTTCATAGAATAAGGAAAGATTGACTTTGCTAAATCAAGACCAACTAGGAAACGGCACAAGAGACAAATACCAAAACTTTACTCTCCTTCCGAAAAGGTATTTGTTTTAAAAGAAACTGGTTTAAAATTTTTTGGTGCAAGTCCAACTCATTTGTAAAGTGAGTTAGTTCTGGCTGGGCTTTCGAATCATATGATTGAACTTCGTTTGACAATCACAAAGTTGAGAAACAATTTAAAAATTATCTTAGTGATTAGTCAACATTTTGGTAGCAAGCGTGTCACAAAAGTATACCCAGAAATTTAGTTCTCCAAAATGTGTATAGTAATTCTCTTGTTTCAGAGCGTACACCTGTGATAAGCCCAGTGGAGTGCAATCGCCGTCGAACTACCAGTCATAGTAAACTCTCTTCGTTGTTTGGATTAGGTGGAGGCTCTGGTGGAGACACGGATGATGTTTCTCAACTCATTGCTGGAATTAATGACTTGTCTGTTACTAGGTAAGCTTTTTTACTCATTATTCAAGTCTTTTATATTGTTTAATCGTCATCAAAAAAACAAAGATTTGAGACGGAGAAACAGAAGGTAAAGGCCCTACAGAGTTTGTAGTTTGTACCCAAGTAGCGCCGAAACCTCTCTTTTTGATTTTTTATAAAACTTGCAAGGTGGCTTACTACAAAAGAGTTTTTTTTAGTAAAATGGCAGTGAAAACAGCGGATGCCCAACGTAGAGGAGCGGATGCCTTAGCCAAGTGGGCTAAAGAATCTCGTAACTCGGCCATCGATGATGTGATGCAGAGGACTAGCCAGCTCATGCAGCTCTACTCTGAAAAGCAAATCCAGTTTGCCCGAGACTACGAACACTTTCTTAGGGTAATTGTATCTGTTAAATTCTCGATTAAGTCTTGTTCTTTCCTAATTTTTTAAGCAAATAGCACGGTCTTCCCGTTACCCTTTACTTGTCCCTTCACCAAGTATTTTTTTTTGGGGGGGGGGGGCATAGTACAGTAGTACCATTTTTTTTTGAAAAATGTTCGTCCGCTACCTAAAAAGATGCTTTCTAACCGAATAACGGCTGGGAAAACTCGAAAAAGTGGTCAAAATACCCTTTTATAAACATGTAATATAAGATACCTTAGCTAAAGGCAACATTTTTTGAGTAGCCTGATACCATTTAAGCTTTTTCTAGACTTTACAAAAACTTTCTATTCTAGCAACTCCGAAAAGTGGCTGAAACCGAGAGAAGGGTCAAGGAGTACGTCCGGGAATTGAAACGCTTGCAAGAAAAAGAAAACCGCCTGAAAAAAGAGGTGCGCAAGGCCACAACCTCTTCCATGTTCCAATCTAATCGGAGTGGCGATGTTGTATTAGTCAGGCAACAATTGGAGAAAGTAAGCTATTCTGGGGGGTTTTTTTTATTATAAAAAACTTTTTACTCTTTTTAAGGCCACTGCTGCACGCGAGCTGGCAGAGCGAAGATTATCCGAGGCTCGCACAGAGGCTGAAGTCCTTAAGATGTTCCAGTTCAGGGAGGGGATGATGGTGAGTTTAAACAGCTGGTTGATTATTTGGAAGGCTGTTGTCAATATGCCCAAAATTTTTTTTTAAGAGAGGGAATCATTTGGGAGTAAGGTTTTTTTTTCACTGATCACCATGCTAGAAGTGTCCTTTTTGAAACTCCAAGCCCCCGAACCCCCGTCGCCTCCGTAAGGAAGCAACGGGGGCCTGAAAGTTAGAGATGCAGACTTACCTGTGAGATGAATCCGAGCAAAATTCTGGAGAAATAAATGCATTTCAGGCCTTTTTTGCCATAGTCCAGTGAGAAAAAGATGATAAAAGGGCAAAAAACAGGGGAAAAATTGTACATGTGGGTTGCAGAAAAAATTGCCTTAACCGCAAAGGACCGGCCCAAACCGATTTGCTTTACCGTTTTTAGGGCATTAAAATAGGTCAGGTGGGATGGTACATGTATTTTGTGGCAGTTACATTTGTGGG
>BBSZ01010344.1:0-20137 GCA_000981365.1 Subanguina moxae
GGTGATTGGTTGGTTGAAAATTGAAAACAAGCTCAAGCTTCAGAGGTATTTATTACATCTTACATAGCGACTTATTTTATTTGTTTTAGTGAATCGTCTCCGGTTGGAAAAGGCAAGAAGCGACTCTTTTTTTTTTTTTATTGATCCAGAGCAAGATGAAGAGAATGGATATCTAAGCGACGGTTCCTTGGACATTTTAACTGATGATTAAAATGTTTATTGAAAGTTTGTTAAATATTAAACATTTTTGTCGTTTGTTTGTTATCACATTATAAATAAAAAATTGTTTGAAAACGCTAGTCTTTATGAGATGTATCCAAAAAAATTTCGGCACGTTTGGCGCCATGGGAGTAAAACAATAACTCCACAGTCTCCATTAGCTCCACAGTCTCTAATAACTCCACATGCTAGAGGTGATTGAAAAAATAACTCCACATGTGGAGCTATTAGAGGAAATACGGTATGTGCTTATTACCCATTATATTTTTAGATGGGTAGTTTCTATTAGATATTTCCTTCCCACAAGGGAGAATGGGAGGTCCCTCGCGGAAATGATACCGGTACGACCAGCGGGCGGGTAAAACAGGCAACACACAACCAGGCGGGAACGTCTTTCGAATATTGGCGGATGGAGGATTATTGTAGGAAATACGGTAACTCTATGCAGTTAAATTTCAGCTTCAGCGCCACAGTCACCGAAGAGCAAACATGCGTCCACCTCTCCATTTGCTGCTAGCTCCCAACAGCCAGCAGCCAGCCGCCAGGTTTCTCCCCTTGTCCAATCCCAGTTCTACCAGTCTCAATCGCAAAAACCTCAAGTGCCAGTTATGTCACCTCTAGCCCAAGCATCCCCGGGTACATATGTGCCTTGTGGACAGCCTTCTTTTCCAGAGCTGAATCCCCATCGGATGTCCGACCAGTTTGTGGTGGATAAGAACACCCAACAGATGATGGCCATTTCTAAAGTAAGCTATCTGCAGTTTGCTTCTATTTTTTCTTCTATTTTTGTTGTTTAGTTGGTGGCCGAAGTGTTGCAGCCGTCCACCATTCCTGATGCAACAATTCATCCCATTCCATGTGAAAGTGGTGCTCTAGTTCCCAGTCCCTCATCTACTATACCCTCTTCACAGTCAACATCCACCACTACCGTAATCCGAGCACCCAGTTTTGAAATTCCCTCCGATGTTCAAACATTAGCTGAGAAGGAAGAGGAAACCCCTCCTGAATCTTCTGCCCATCTGGCTGAGGTGGACCATTTTCCTAATTTAATTTTTATTTTAAGTACATTACACCTCGTACACCTATTTTAGTCCCTGCAACCAGAGCCAAGGTCCCGAAAATCTTCCAGTTCCAGCCAGAAATCTTCGAGCAAGAGTAAAAAGGCTCAGAGAAAACAAGATGAAGTGATCAAAGAGTATGAAATGTGTTTGGAGCAAGTGCTCACCTGGCTACTTGAGGTAGAAGTTTTGTTGAACACAACTCTGATTGAAATCAACTGTGGAAATTGTAGGCAGAGCAAGAGTTGCAGAAGATGCATAAGCAAGACCCCAAGAGAAAGAGTTTGACTGAGGAATTGGTAGTTGGAGAGGTTGAGAAGGACAACTTGGAGAAAGTCAGGAATCAGTTCAAAGACCACGAGACTTTTATGAGCTCTTTAACAGAGAGTCAAGACAGGTGGGTGGGCTGGAATAAATTACCCCACGTAAAAGTTCAAAAATGGGCTAGGGCATGAAACATTTATGTCTGGGAATATTCCCATCCCACAACCATACAGCCTCTAATCTGGCTCATTGTTCAGTGTTGGAAGAGTGCTCCACCGGGGCCACCAACTCAGTCAAAAACTCAACGATCCTGAGCATGCGGCCGGCATTCTCAACCAGCTGCTCATGGTCAATGAGAGGTGGGAGCAGATCCGCAGTTTGGCCATGGAACGTCAACAGACTTTGCAGGTGAACTCTAGCTATACAGTGTGTCTCATCTATTTTTGAAAGCTGGCACTTTGGGTGATGAATCGGCTTCAAATTCGCGAAGAATTCTTTATATAATCCCTAAAAAAATATATAAATTGCAGATGCGACTAAACCATCTCCAAAGAGAGCATCTAGGTCAAGTGGGCAAATGGTTGACTGAATTCGAGGCAATCATTGCCAGCCGACAGGAGGAGCCATTGGCAGAGACAGTGGAGGTGTGCCAACGTCAGATTGCAGAACATGCCATAATCCAAGAGCAAATAGATGCCCAACAACCCTCCATCCAGAGACTGGCCGCCTTCATAGCCATAGTTGGAGGCGACACAGAGCGCGGCTTACTAGACGAGGAGATGGCGGAGGAGAACAGTGCTGCTCAACTGGAGGAAATGCTACAGTCTATTGGCGAACGCTGGATGGGTTTGTGTGAATGGACTGAACTCAAAGCTAAAGCCTTAGATGGCTTGATCGAATTGTTGGAAGACTACAATCAAGCTTTTGGGCATTTGTCTGGATGGTTGGAAAAAAGACAAAATGTATGTATTTTTGAGTAAGAACATGTTGTCTTCAATCTTTTATTACGATCACCCAGACGGTCAGTGCATCAATCTTCTGTCCCAAAATTTTATTCTAAAGCAACAATATTTAGGAACTTGAGCAACTCCGCTCAGCCCATCATTTGGAAAAAGAAGATGAAATTTTAGAGCAAATGCATTTGCTACACAGAATGGAGTCATCCTTGGAAGCTGAGCACTCCTCTTTTGTGCAGTTATCTCGACTGTGCAGTGAATTGGTGGGTATAAAAAAGCTGATCCCAGTTTTTCACAAACTATATCTTCAGGTTCAACGCTATGAGCAGAGCAAAAGTGTAACAGCTGCCAAACGTATCCGACTCCAGTTGGACACCATCACCCAAATCTGGGATGATATAGTTACCCGGTTGGAGGAGCACTCTCAAATGGTTGAATATAGTATTTAAAAAATGTTTATAACTGTGGAATAATTATTCAACTAGGAGGCCCCACTGCAGCAAATGCCGCATCACTCCTGAATGCTTTTTAAGTCTTTTCCTGTGATCTTACGCCCCTTACCATTAATGTTTAGCTAACGCCTGCGGCGCTCCGTGCCTCCACTGTATACAGTGAAACTTGGATAAGCCGACACTCCTAAATTCAAAAAAATGTGTTTGTGGCATTGTGTTTTTGACCTATGTTTTTCTGGTGTCTTCTGGGCATGTTCTATACCAAAACGTAGCCTAGAATCTAGGCTAAATTTTGATATGCAAGATGCCCAGAAGACACTAGCAGAGCATAGGTCAAAAACACAATGCCACAAACACATTTTTTTGAATTTAGGGGTGTCGGCCTATGCAGGTTTGACTGTATTGTACAAATCAATCATTTATATGGGGGCGCCGAAAAAAGAAAATTGAAACTGTGTATGGCGCCGAATATGACAATATTTGGATTTCCTTCAAGACAAAAAACGCAAAAACTTTTTCCACAATAATTCACAACGATTCTGATAAGCTAATCGTGCTCAGCATATCAAATTTACACACGAATAGTTACCAAACACTACTACAAAAATTTGAATTCCTCTCGATACAACCGAAATTCAAACTATAGTCGAGTCTCGATTTAGTGTATATCCCGATTTATTGTATATTTTTTCCGGTCCCCAGCGCCTACACTAAATTGAGACTCGACTATATAAAGAAAATTTGAAAATTTTTACATTTTTTACGTGGTAAAGTTCCTGAAATTTATGTACAAAAAGTGAGTCAAAAAGGCATACATCTGAGGACATGCGGTATTTGCAGCATTAACTATTTTACCGAATCTAAAGTCCCATTTATCTCCAGTCAACCCATATTTTCAGTTGGTTAGAACCGGAAAAGCGAAATTAGACACCAAATCTAGTAGACAGTCGTATCAGGCCAAACCAACCGAAATCAGCAGCACGCACTCCTCCTCTACCAGCGAGGAGAAATTGGCACAACAACCAGCTGTAGTGTCTAGACATGAAACAGCCAAGTCGCCAGAAGAGTCTGACGAGCAAGCAAAACAACAAGAAGGCACGGTTGAAGAATTTGTGCAAAAGGTGGCAGCTTTGGAGCAACAGATCCAGCCATTGGTGCAGTGGACACAAGGTTTTGTGATGTCCACAAAGAAGGAGAATGTGCGTCAAATGGTGCATCTCTGTCAGAGACAGCTCAAAGAAATCAAGCGAGTGGAGCCGTGTGTAACTCAGCTTCAGGTTATTGGACAATTTTTTAAGTTCAAACCAGAGACTGGCCTAACAACTCCACATTTTTGAACAAGTTGTATTTTGACCGACAACTGCCAATAATCTAGGGGTATGTTACCACTCTAATTGTGCCCAAACCGACTATTTTGTGAGTGATTACATGTCTATCGGGTGAGGCAAAATATCGACGAGACCACGGCAGCACTTTTGTACGAAGCATTTCCCGATAGGCCGATCCATCGACTTTGGTTCCCTCCGGCACAATTAAGAGAGGAGTTTTTTTTCGGTTGAGGTGACTCCGGCCCAGACCATCACTTGTTTCGGCTTCTGTGCACGCTGAAATATCCTGTCTACTTAATCGTTTGATCGCCTTCCGAACCGTTGCTTCATGAACCCCGGGAGTCCGAAAGATCTCGCATTGACGCTTTTGCACACGATGAAGCTTAACAATAGCAGGTCTTAAATCGCTAATTCTAAAAAATAAAAGCAATGAATATCAAAAAAGCATTATATATGAAATGAAAGAGGAGATATTTTTCTGAGACACCCCACACCGGTGCTTACCAAAATATGCCCGGGGCATAATATACCCAAATCATAACATATTCAGCCAGATTATTGTCCAACTAGATTTTAATGCTTAATCCTATAAAGCTATTGGTATTCATCCTCCTCATCCTCAAATCATCCATCCATTCTAGGTGGAACTAGAGAGGATACACAACCGAGCGACAATGAATTCTCGTCAACTCCACCAAATCAACGAGACCTTTGACGGATTTATGAGAGTGTAAGACATCTCTGACATCTCCAACCAAAAAGACCGACTCTAGTCTGATATACCTAAAGGCTTAACCTTAGTTCTGGTCCTGAGTCCATCTCGTCTAGATCCCCCAGAGCAAAACTCAAATTTTAGTCAGAGATTAAATCACACTTTTGACACAATAGGATCAGAAGGAGTTATATTAGACTAGAATCTAGTCGCTATAGCCAAAACCCCGGTAGACCTATCAGTTAGTTTAAGTTGGTCAAAAGTGGTCTCCAAAATCAGTGAATCCTTGAATGCTCTCTCCAAACCAGGCAGTTCTGGCTCTGAAGAAGGCGAAACTGAGATAATTTTGGCAAGACTGGCTGGTTGGCTGAAGTCCGCCAATCAGGTGGTGGACGAGCTGAGCAAATTGGCGCCAGAGGAAAGAATCAGGCGATTGGCCCAGATCAGTCAACAGTTGGAGGAACACCAACGCAAATCCATAGACTACTTGAAGAAAAGACAAGAGAAACGGTTGCAAAAGACCCCTAGGAAAGGTGTCGTCGACAAATACGAAGCAGAGATCCAGAGGCTGGAACACCACTTGGAGCAACTGGCTTCCAGACTCGTGCAATTTCATCATCTAGAACAAGGGCAACTGACAATACCTTCATCGACCACAGTGGTTCAGATGAAGCACCAGCCTTCCTCTTCGGAGCACGACTCTCCTTCTCACTGCGACAGGGGATCGCCTGAGAAGAGGCCAAAACTTTTGGAACAGGTATACCTAGAATTGACGCTACACGGTTAAACCTCTCCCCCAAATAATGTCTGCATAATTTTGGCTCACCCTGTATAATCTGAACTTAATATTTAATCCGAAAAAATTGCAGTTTTCCACAAAACTTCAAACCCAAAAATCCTCACATCTGTCTGTTGCCCGACAAGAAGTGGAGCATTCGCCAGAACCTGCACCTCACGAAGCCGAAAGTCTGCGACTAAGGTTAGAGCTTGAATCGCAAACTGAACAGGCGGAAGAGCAAGCCAAAAGACGGGCTGATGATGTGGAACAAAAGGTTAACAATTTCTTGGAGTGGTTGCAATCAAAGGAGGAGGAGCTTAAGCAGTATAAAACTGTTACAATTCTTCCTGGAAATGTCAACTTTCTTCAGGAGGAATTCGGAAAGTGCACTAGGTGGAGTTCTTATTGAAAAAACAAATTATAAAAAACTAATATACTAAATCCGCAAAAAGCCCCTATAACATATATGAAAATTTATTCAGACTGATTGCGGAAGTTAGCGAAAGAATAATTAAATGCCGTGATGAGGCGGAAAATCCTTCCACTAATCCAGACCTGCAACAACAACTGACTGTCGTCATTCCTCTGATAGAGCGAGTTCTTATGTCTGCCCAAGGTCATAGAAACAACATCGTCGGCTGCTTGGACAAAACACAGATGGCATTCCACAAATATGTAAAGGCAGAAGAGATTGCTGACGGGCACAGGCTCACACTGGAAAGACTAAAAGCTAGTTCAAACGCTGATCTGCGCGAGTTAGAGGTGCAGCTACGCCAATTACAAGACTGCCTCGTACACGACCAACAGATGGCGAAAACCGAGGCAATTCAGCATCTGGAAGAACTAGCGTCCATTGCAACAAAATCCTTGCCAAAATCTCAGAGGAAAGAGAATCCACCTTTAGGCAGTGTGTTGGAAGATGTTAGAACAAGAATCAAAAAACTCAATAAACAGTGGAAATGTTTGGCAGATGAAGTAGACGAACACCTATCTTGCCTTAGAAAGGAAAGAAGAAAAAGAGCTGAAGCAGCATTAAAGAGACAAAAGGAATTATTTAAAGAGTTAGAGGAAGCTGTGAAGGCAAGCAGTGAAGCAACAGATGCAGAAGAACTCAGCGAGCACTTGGACGTAGGTTTTTCACTTGCTCTTTCTGCAAAGCCATATCTGATTAGAATTAAAAACAGTTTAGAAGGAAACAGCCAGACTTTATAATATAGCCTCGTGCGAAAACGCTTTAAAAATGTAGTGGAACTTGAAACGCACAAAAAATTGAAAGTTTATAAAATTTGTAAATGCAACAACTTGCAAAACGTTTTACAAATTTTTGCATTTGCAATTACTTGCGAAACGTTTACACACGCCTAAACTCCTTTAAAAATAAAGTCAAAAACCCAAATTTTGACTTGCTACAAAATTTGGCGGAACTTATCACCGTCCCCGAAACACAATGAACAGCCGCCAAGAGAAAATTAGCTGTAAATAGGGACAACAGGAGTTTACATATGGGAGTCTATTATATACATTTACATATTCAATACACGTCGACGCTACATTTTTATTCTTGAACACTGAGGACGTTTTGAAGTAATTGAGTTCCTAGTCTTCGCCCAAATACATGTAGTCCCCAGCCAAATGTTCGAGCAATGAAGCATGCTTGGCAGAATAGACGACGCACTGCAAAATTGGACGAAATGCTGTCAGGACATTTTCCTCGTCATCTTTTTCCAATTCCCTGGCAGCCACTGATAGCCCAGTTCGCATATCTGCAAATGGATATTAGAAGATTAGTACAACGCTTATTGACAAATTATACCATTGTCAGAAATAAGCAGAAGGTTTAGCTTCTCATATTTAGCGAAGTTGTAAGGCTTAGTCTTTGTAGGCAAGCAATGAAAGACCACCTCTTCTTTGAAAATAGCCTCGTCATCGCGAAGGATATATTCGGCATCTCTGGTAACACGACAATCGCACTAAAAGCGAAAGAACATGACGAATACATCAGAACTGCATCTTATAAAACTGAAAATGTAAGGTCTTTCATCTAGAGCTTATTTTAAGAATGCCATATTTGCTAAAATTGCAGATTAGAGTGCGCTCGTGACATTATCTTTATATTTTCTCAATAATGCATTTGTTGACGCCGATAATTTTTTTTGAAGCATATACATTAGAATTTTTGATAGACGGAAGAGAAACACTTCCGCCCTTTTCCAGTGTAAAAAATTTTCATTGTTTTGTGTAAGTGGTCACTTTAACCACATGACCGCTTAAAGTTTTTGCATCAACGTAATTAATCAGATATAGTATTTGTGCATGGCAAAGTCGGTGTGTCAAACTTTTTGGGACATTGTTAAATCGAGAGTCGAATTTAAAGGGACGCGAAAAAGACTAACCGACGGAGTCCCCAAAACAGAAGCTTCTTCCGCAGTAGAGATGTTTGCAGAACTTGAGCCTCTTGAAGAGATCGGAGATCGTCGACGAACGAGATTTGGAAGCGACTTTACTTCCTCAGCTTTTCGTGAAATTGCCTAAACGCTTATGTGTAAATTTCCTAAATTAGGATCAGGTAACATATAAACCGTCTTAGCAGAAGAGGAAATGGCAGTTACAGTCGAGAGAAGAGAACTAGCAGGCGATACAATAGGAGACAAAGACGTCAACCTAAGAAGCCAAAACACGATTATCATAACAAAACATTAAACGCACGAGTGCTGAGTAGAGTCTTCAGGCAGAGAGCAACAAGCACTTCTAACTGACCTGGCCTTCCTCACATCCCTTTGCTTTTCCTAGATAAAAAAAAAATGAAACCAAAAGCTATACTAAAAATCCGGTGCATAGGCGTTTCGCAAATTTTTGCATTTTTCAATCTTACAAATTTTGCCTTGGTCCCCAGGCTCATTTTGTTTTTTCAATTTTTTCCTGATAATGACTGTGAGACAGTTCCTAAGCTAATTTTTAGTGTACGACCGGCCCGCCACGGTTACTTCGCCACTTTTTCCACAGCCAAATTCTCAACGGCCTGTTTGCCACATTTTAAAACTGCGATTTTGTCTTGAATGTAACATTCGTAATTTTGAATTTTTATTTATGCATCAACCGCAAATGTGATGGACAGTCTCTGCACCAACCAAGCGGATATCCACTTGGTGTGAAATTTTTTCTTACTTCTGACTCTAAAACCCTTTTTTGTACCAATTAGAGCATTTTAAAGAAGGTTTTACAAGGATAAATTACCGTTTTGTAAGCTCTTTTTCGATTTTTCAAAAAAATTGAAAAGCACCCTAAAAACGATAATTCACCCTTGTCAAACCTTCTTTATAATGCTCTAATTAGTAAATGAAAAAGGGTTTCGGAGCCTAAAAGCAAAAAAAAAAAACACACCAAGTGGCCATACACATGGCTTGTTTAGGGTAGAAGCATCCGAAGCACAACCTTATATTAGGGAATTTTACCATGTTTTGGTTACTGAAGCTTACTTACTACTATTGGTGTGAAATATCGCGTGAAATACTAAATCTAAAGGAAGTAAGGTGTATTATGCTGCTTAACTTCTAATCTTTGTTGGCCTACCCTAAGCCCAAAGGCTTATTTGTATGCTCAAAAAGTGTGTGGCTTGCATTGATGTGAGAAACGAAAAATCAAAAAAGAACTATACAAAAAAATAAAGCTGTTTAAAAGACATTCTCAGAAAAAATATTTTTGCAAAAAATAAGCTTGAGGACCAAGCAAAATTTATAAAATTTAAAAATGCAAAAGTTTGCGAAACGTTTCGCAAATATTTGCATTTGAAAATATTTCCAAAACGTCCATATGCCAAAAATTAACTTACCTCTGTGTTCGCATGACTGAAGTAGTAGAAGAAAAAGACGAGCAAAATGAGACCCATAACCAAAGCAAAGCTGCTGTTGGAGGACTCCACATGATTCGATCGGATCATTGCTCTTGGACGCCAAAAGAAAAAAGAAACTGGCTAAAAGGACACAAAAAATTCTAACTCAAAAAAAGCTTGCACGAAGAAAATTTTGAGGAGACAACAGCACCACCAACGAAAAATATCGGAAAAGAAGAACCGAGAAGCTCATAACAGAGCTAACACCGAAAAAATTATTCATAAAGATGGTTAAGATATAGTTTTATCAGAAAGAGCAACCATCAAATCATGCAACAGGCAAAAAACAATTCATTTCTACAAGAGGCGAGGAGTACAGATTATTTGATTCAAGGTCGCATAGTCGCACTCTAGACGTGAGTAGTGGAACCGTTTGGCACTGTCCAGTCGTAAATGTCGTCGTAGTGCTGAAAATGTTTGTTTCGAAAAAGAAACTAAATTATTTGCTACAGCACTTTGTAACCGAGCTTGAAGAAAAGACTTCGGAAAAGCTGATGCAAGTAGGAATAATTGGGCCGCTCCTCAAATCTCAGTCCACGGCAGTAACCAAAATATTGCACCTGAAAACGAAAAGAGTTTAACTGCGAGTTTTCGCCACAAAAATTTCAGTTCACAAATTCTCTGGGATATCCTTTGCAGAGCATCTCCACTGAGACTTCCTGCTTCTGTAAGACAAATTATAACCTTTAAAAGTTTGAAAAACACAAAGTCACAAACCTTTTGACTAATCTTTTCGTACTTCTGCTTCTTGTTGGCCGCCTTCATGTTTTGCCAGGGCAATATCCCGCGAAGAAAATACATGAGCACATATCCTAAGGACTCCAAATCATCTCGTCTGCTCTGCTCAGCCCCTTAAGATATTTGTTCGTAACCAACAACACCAAACTTAGAAATAACCTATGTGAGCATTGATAGAGGCGTATCTTGCAGTGCCAGTCAAGCTCTTGCCATCACGATACGGAATGTGCTGCTTGGTTCTTGAGTCCCAAAACTTCTTGGCCAGCCCAAAGTCGATAATGTAAAGCCTCCCATTGTGACGACCTGTGCCCATCAAAAAATTGTCAGGCTTGATGTCGCGATGAATGAAATGTTTGTTGTGAACATATTCGATCCGAGTCAACATTTGTTCGGCAAGCATAAGGACAGTCTTCATAGAGAATTTGCGCTTGCAATGATTAAATCTTTTAATAGAAGATATAAAAAAGCACAAGAAACCTCGAATAAAAAGAAAAGCTTACAGATCTTCTAGCGAAGGCCCAAGCAATTCGACAACCATGCAATTAAAATCCGACTCTCGTCCATAATAGTAAATCTGCGGAATGCCCATTCCCCCCTGCAAAAGTTTGTAGAGCTTGCTTTCATAGATCAACTGAGGATGCTGAGTCTTAAAAAAAAATTCAACACAAGGACACTGGAAAATAACCTACCTTGACATTTTCGACCTTGACTGCATATTCAGAGCCACTAACCACATTTCGAGCCAAATAGATTTCGCCGAATGAGCCACTGCCGATCTTGCGTCTCAATTTGTACTTCCCACCAACGATGAACGATGCAGTGCCCGCAGAGGTCAAAGTCGACATTGAAGGAGGTTCCATTCGCTAAGAATGCTTTGAATAGGGGAACGAAAGTGACTTGTAAGCTTTACAGATCTCTAAAACAAAGCATAGACAAAATGACGTTGAGAACATAAGCAAGTAATCAAAGAAAAAACAACAGCCACATTTACAAAAGCGTTCAATAACAAATGCACAGGAATAAAATAAAAGCTTATTTTATTTTATTTTGCGCGCTAAATTAAGACGATTCTCTGGACAAAATTTAAAAAAAATCAGACAAAGATAAAAATTGGGCTGTACTGTACAGCCCAATTTATAATTTATAGCGCATGGCTGGATGCTATCACGTTCTCTATTCATTTGCAAAACTAGTTTTATTTGAAATGTATAGGGTTGTCGGTCAGCCGAAACGGAAGCCCAAAAACCGAAAAAAGTGTCGGCTTTTCAGCCGAAAAAGCCGAAATCGGCCGGCTGGGCCGACAACCCTAGAAATGTCCAAATCTAGAACCTCGAGCGGATCCTTGAAAGCCTGCAATCAGCTGAACGAGAAGCAGATGACGAAGGTGATTGGTCAGTAATGGGTGAGCTAGAAAATGCTGTTGCTATCAAAGTTACCAGTTCTGATGAAAGTGCAGCCAGCCATACTGAATCATTAGAAAGGCTAAGTAGAGTGCGTGACCAAATCGTGCCCTTAGCCAGACAGCGGTGTGAAGGTAATCACAATTCTTTCTAAATACAGCCAAACTCATTAATCAATTTAGCTCTACGTCAAGCTGTTGCTAGATGTGATTATTTTGAGCAGGCCCTTTGTAATTGCCAGTCTTGGTGCTCCCACATGCACCACATTCTCAATCTGCGTATAAGCTCTGATATCCATGCTCTGGATGTGCCCCATGAATACAAGGTCATTTAGTCTTTATTTCTATTACCAGAAAATTTGTCCAAACCCTTTACAACTTCCCTATCTTATATTTTTCCACTCCGCATTTCTCTTGAAACTGTGTTTTTCTTTGGATGTGCTAAATTAGTTAACTTTTTAGAAGTCTTTTGAGTCTGGAACTCTTTTTCCGGTGAGTAAATTTTTTATGCTAAAGCTCAATCATGCACTTGCTTTGGTCCCTTAATAAATAACACTTTCTGAAAATTCAAAAAGTATTGCAAATTATTCTCATTCTCGGAAATGCTTGACGAAAAAATTTTATTTTTAGCAAATGGACAAGGAATTCGCTGAATACGACAACTTGATCAACGATTTAGATGATTTTATTGAAACATCCAAAAGTCAATGGTCTTCCTCAGAACGCCTTCGCCTGCAGTCAGAGCATGCAAAAGTACGTATAGGGACAGGCAAATTCTATTTTTTGCTATTTTGCCGACATCTTTTTTCCTTTTGTAGCCGTGTTACAAAAAAGATCCCGACAAAATAGCAATCATTTAGAAATTATGGCTGAAACGCACTCTTCCGAAAAGATTGCCTGTCCTTGTAGTTTCTATCCTTGCCGCCTATTTGCTAATTTACAGACCCAACTCCGAGAGCTAAGAGTCAAATATAATGAGTTCAAGCAGCCAGTTGTATTGAGCGAAAGAATGGAGCGTTTGAACAAAAGTTTGGGAGACATAGAATGCTCAATCGACGACTTAACAGGCATTCAAGCGGAAAACTGCGAATACTGCCTGATTCATGCCAAACAGATGTATCGTCAACTTGTGGACGAACTGAATGGAGACTGTAGAGCGTTGCAATTTTCCAAAGAAGGGCTGATTCGAGAAGGCATCTTGAACGAGATCCAGGAAGCAGAAATAGCACAGAAAATAAGTGAGCTGCAGGATAAATGTAATCAGCTAGAGCAAAGGGTGAGTGTAAAACTTTTGAAGGAAACCAACTTTTTTACGTTTGGCTTTTTAGAGCCCAAATTTTGACTACAATTAACCGTAAGCTTTCAGGCAATAATGACAATTGAGAAGCTTGAACGCTGCGTAAATCTCCTCAGCAAACTTGATAAAGAGCATCAGGAAGTGGAAGAACTTACCCAAAACGTTGAAGAGGCACTTGTTAAGGCTATTTCAGAAGCAAAGGCTGAGCCTGCGACCAGTAATACTATACCAGCTGCTCATTTAAGAGAAAAGGGGTTAGCTGCAGTGACTACAGAGACTTTTACTGTACTTAGGCAACAGTTGAAGGCGGCTGTTCAGGCAGCTGACAAGTCCAGAGAGATAGAGACATTGCTGAAGCAAAACTCCATTCGACTTTCCCCCGCTCACTGTCAGAAGATAGCAGGCCGGAACTCGAGGATCAACATATTAAAAAGACAATTGTCTATGTGGGTGGAAACAATTCAGGTAAGTAGCGTTAACTAAATCAATCCCAAGTGATTACATATCGTTCCCCTATAAAACCAAAATGTGCTCGATTTTAAACACAACTTTGCTTACAAAATTCACCATTTTTTTCTCAAATTCAGACCAGTGGTAGCGAGGAAGACATGGACAAGTGCGATACCACTGCACAGTTGATCAAATTAGAGGAAATCACTCACGAACTTCGCTCCAAGCTAGAAGCGATTGCAGCAATTCCAGACCTTGATGGGGTCATCAATTTTGAGCCTTTGCAAAGTCATCACTTAGAATTTTTAGGCTGAACTCAACTGGAAGATGGAAAAGCTCCGTCCACTCAAGGACAAATTTGACTCCAAGGCTTTGAGGCTAGTTGGACAACAGAGTTTTGAAAGCCCCAAGGAAAATGAGGAAATGCGCAAAAAAGTGACTCATGCAGTGGGTGAGGTGGCAGCTTTATGGCAGAATATTGCTGCTACACAGCCTACTGTGGCAGAAGAAGAAGATCCTATCTCGTGGAAGTCCGCCAAAAGTTCTCCACACACCATTGCAAGAGAAGAAGACAAGAGCAGTGAACCTGTTGCTCAAACAGCTCATAGAGTTGCTTTGCCTAGACTGGACTCCCATGATCTGCCCATCCCAACAACCAATCAAACAAATGGTGCGGTAGGGCAAGCAACTAGTGCTAGTTTAGCAGCAAATGCCAGAGCTTTGTTGGCTAATTTCCGCACTGTTCAACAACATTTAGACTTCAGCCAATTTCCTGTCAATAGTTTAAAGGACTGGGAGAAAAGATTAGAGGTTGGTATATTTGGAGAGTTTTTTGCATCACACACTATATATGACTATTTATAATAATAACTATATATATAACTGTTATAATTATAATAATAACTATGTATATAACTATTTATAATAATAACTATGTATATAACTATTTATAATAATAACTATATATATAACTATTTATAATAATAACTATATATATATAACTATTTATAATAATAACTATATATATAACTATTTATAATAATAACTATATATATATAACTATTTATAATAATAACTATATATATATGACAATTATAATTATAATAATAACTATTTTCAGGATTTAAACCAGTGGGTGGGTGAACACAAATCCAAATTGGACCAACTTTTGGCAAACGGGAAAAAAGTGGCTGAAAGTGGTAGTGCAAGTATTCCTTTCTCACTTTAAACCTCTTTTAATATTGCAGGTCGCATGGAGTTGGAAACTCACGACGCACTCGCCAGATTGGACGATTTGATTGAAATTGTTCACAAGGTATAGACAACTCCAAGTCAAGTTTTTAGAGATTTCTTATCAAAAAGTTATAACTAATCTGTAAAAACCACTCTTGTACTAGCTGTTTTTGCAGATTGATTCTAAATTGGAGGAACAGGAGCAATACCTGCAGGCAACACAGCTCAAACGACAAACTTATGTGCAGGGACTGACCCAAACCAAAAAATTTATTCAAGGCATTTCCACTCAATTCGACGTATTGAAAGAGGTCCGCGAGAGTCAGCCAGCTGCACAAAATTCTTTGCTGCCCATCATTGTGAGTCACTTTGTCTCAGCTTTAACTAACCTAGCAGCTAAGTCTTCATTTTTTTGGCTTCTTCCAAGGGACAAGTAAGGGGCCACTTTCTAAGGAGGGCTGACTCAAGTAAAGAGAAAATCTTAAACATAGGTTTGCTGACTGGCACCTACCGCATAAAAAAGCTCTGATATGCATATTCCTGCATCAGGAGTTTATTCTCGAGTGATTTATGTATCAGGTATGCATGTGTGGGCATCTCTAACCCCCAAACCCCCCCCCCCCCCGTAAGAGGGGCTTGAGAGCGCGCACAGACTTACTTACCCTTGCTTTCTTCGAATACCCTTTTTTTACTTTTGTCATTGGAAAGAGGAGGTCTAGGGCTACATGTATTCAACTTGGACCATTATTCTTCACATCAAAAACGTTTTTACACTCATTTCAGCGCTTAATTGTTTTTTTTTCTTCTCTTTTTCTAATTGTTTAAGATGAGCAGTGAAGTGGGCACATGGCTTGACCAGCCAAAACAATCTCATCGTCCAGCTCATTTTGGAGTGGATCCCATTTTTGGCTTCCCATGAGAGTATTGCTTCTTGCCCCTGAATGCTAATAAAGCTATGTGAATAAGTGGTTTAGTTCAATCTATTCTCACTCTCTTCTTCCTCTTCTTGCCCTCTACTTTTGTGAATGCTAAGGCCAATGAAATTAGAATATAAAGGGAAGGGCAGGATGAAAACCAGCCAAAACCAATAAGAAACAGAGCGGCACTGTTTATTGATGTGTGCTATTGGATTTCTTGGGGTAAATCAGTGTTCTGGTCCTATTAATTTTGGAAATTTTACTTAAAAGAGCTATAGACCATACTTGGGGAAAAATTTTCGCACAGGTGCGGCGCAGTGGATAACCTTTAAGGTCTGGATATAAGATATGAGACAATCCATGGTGGTTTTTTCGCATTTTTTGTAATTTAATATTAAAGTACCCATTTTTACACAAATTTTTGGTTTCTAAGGCTCTCCACCAGACAAAAAAGCATTTAGAATCCAAATCTGAAAGTACAAGTTCACAAAGTTACTTGCTTATCAAGATATGACCAAAAGTTGGAGCGGTAGCATTTTGAAAAAAAAAGCCCCCTTACGGGCTTGGAGTTGAGATTTCACACCCATATCTGAGACATAAATCACTCGAGAAGCAGCTCTGGATGGTTTTTTTTTGGGGGGGGGGGGAGTAAAGTTTTGGGGGGCATATGATACAGTAGCGTCCATTTATCATTATTATAAATAAAAATGCATCTGGACCCGTAGCAAATACAAAATTAGTTACTAAATATTAGACTTGGCGTGGTGGATAGACCTATTCCAGGGCTGATGTGTCTCTGAAAAAAAATGCGTATACTCCAAAATCAAAAGTTGAGGTTTTTTAAGGCATATCAACTGTTGTATCTCTATTTTGTAGAAATAACAGTAGATAATAGTAGTCGGGAACACTGGTATCAACAACAATATATTTATGTGTAACACCAAAGAACAATCAACAATATAATAACGATAACGAACAATAACAGATGAACAGGACCCACTCTAATATAATAATACTAATAAATGAATATAACACGAACTCGTCTTGTCCCGATAAGTCGTGTTGAAACCACAACATATTCAAATTACTCTAACACACAACATCAACCCTGGAATAGGTCTACCTACTACGCCAAGCCTAAATATTTAGTCACTAATTTTGTATGTGCTACGAGTCCTGGCTAACTTATGCTCGGCCTATACTTAACCTGAGCACCAAACCTTAGTTGAGGTCCAGGCCATTTTGCCTATGTCCCCCAAGGCAAAAGTCAAATTTCAGTCATACCCTTACCCTGTCGGTAGTAGCTGGTAATTATATTGCTGTATGAAGGAACACACACACTTGTACAATTATTATTCATCCTTCTCTCTTCTTATTAGTATTGTAGGAGTGACGTAGGATGATGACTTGTGAGAAGAGATAAATTGGTGTTCAAAGTTGGGGAATACAAGGATCCTAGTTGCACTGCGGCAGTCTGTTTTCATGCTTCTTTTTATTCTCGTTCAGTCCTTATGTAGAATTGATGGGAAAGGAGGATACATAAAACCACCCCTATTTTACTATTGCTTGTGATCTGTGGGTGGTGCACAACTTGTTACTGATTTAATATTTTCCTTTTTTTTTGATATTTTATCCAGCTGGCGGTCTACTTTATTGCTTTAGGCAGGTCGATTGACCGCTCCTCCCAGAAAGAAAAGGTAGGAAATTAAATCACAAATTTTCCTTTATTAATTTGCAAAAATGATCGCAAGTTCGATTCCCACCCGGGGCATACAGTACTGTATTTCCTATAATTTTTATAATCTAGAAAGTTTTCCTTGAAGCTGGTTGATGTCTCTTCATAAAGGTTTCGCCAACGGAAGCCCAATGCAACGAGTGCAATTAAAAAATTTTAATGAAGAATCGGGGTCCAACGAATGTCAAGTCACATCTCATCTTCGATGCCTAATCACTTGCCTCAACAACAAGTTAGCGTTCTCATTCACATCGGATATCTGGTCAGAAACGGACAGCTTCATCAGGTATTTTTAGTTATTTTTATTATTGATTTGAAATAGCATATTCATAATTTTGTTATATACTGACTGCACATGGAATTGACTCGGATTGGGAGTGTCAAATGTTTGTCCTATGCGTTCGCCATTTCCCTTGGAGCCACAATTATGAATCCATTGGTGAAATTGTCAAGAAGATATTCAAAGAATGGGGGATCGCCGAACAGAAGCAACATGTCTATTTGCGCGATGAAGGAGCGAATATGAAAAAGGTAAGATTGTTTGGAGTATTCAATGTTTGCTAATAAATATGCTTGTTTGTCGGACAAATTGAGATCACCATTGAAAATTTCCCTCAAGAAGTTGTCAACAGATTTATGGAAGCTTACCGAAATCGTCTCAATCGCTGCATCTCTGTGGGTGGAATAAGTTTTGAGCAACCTTTTGCCAATTTTAATTGATCCTCTCGTTTATTATGTTATGCCTTGTTCATTATCTTGGTCGGCTTCATCGATAAAATACGATTGGACACGAAGAGTCTTCTCTAGTGCTAAGCAAAAATGACTCTACTCACTCCAACCAAAACATCGTACTTCACAACAATTTTTAGGAAAGTCAAGCCGTTCTTTGTTATGTTGGGTCGTCTGTAGCAGCTTTTGTGTAAACTCTTTTTTTTTTTTTGAATTCCTGTGTCCATTTTATAAAGCCAAAAGACGGTGGTTGAACAGCAAGAACTGCCAGCTGTGCAGCTATTCTATCTTTATTTACTCATACCTAAATCTTTGTTGCTGATTCAGCACAAACCATATTTTTTCTTTTATTTTTTTTTAACACTTGACGAACTAAGTTTTTACGGTGTCTGCGACATGCAGTATTAATGCCAATTGATCCAAATGCACTACTACTTACACTCACAATTCCCTCTAATAGGATTACACTGGGAAATCCGTTTATGCACGCCGTGCAGTTTACAGTTGCTAGTTGAAACCATAAAGGTTGAACACAAAAATCAGACATTGGGTTGTTAATAAAGCGTTGTCTTTCTTGAAATTGGCTCACATTGAAAGCCCAAGTCAAATTACCATATTTGAAATATTGGCGCTACAAGGACATACTCCCCCTCCAAATCGATTTTCTAAAAATTTTTTCTGAAAGTGTCTAATAACCACTTTTATGTCTAATTTATGCCAAAAAACGGACAAAAAGACTATTTTAAAGGGGATAAGGGCTCTATTGGGAGAGGAAGGGAGAAGAATAAGGCGACTTTGTAAAAGGGCTACTCAACCAAATTTTATTGGGAGGAAGGGCTGTATAAGGTTGGGAAAGTGACAAGTAAGGGAACACTCTGTAGGAAAAGAGAAGATTTTGAACATAGTATCCATTACAGAGACCTACCGCATAAAGAAGCTCTGGTATGCATCCTATTTTCATGCATCCACAGCTATTTTCGAGTGATTTATGTCTCAGGTAAGTTTGTGTGCGTCAACTCCAAGCCCCTGTCGCGCCCATAAGGGGCTTAAGAGTTAAAGATGCGCGCACATACTTATCTGCAAGATCAATCCAAGCAATACTCTTGAAAAATAAATGCATCTGGAGGCACTTTTTGCCCTGGTTCAGTAGGGGAGACGGGTGAAGGGCCCTTCAAATTGGGGGAAGGTATATCCTAGTAGCGTTGAAGTTTAAAAAGGATGGCTCTTTCTGACCAACCATGCTTTTTTTTCACTTTTAAAAGAAATTTTTCTGAAAAGATGGAGCAGCTGGACACACATTGTCCGGTTAAAACAAACAAAAAACGGATCTTGTTTCCTCTTGTTGATTGTGCTGGTCCAGGGGAGGGGGTTATATGTAGAGGATGCAAGTAATTCTTTTCTGCTTCAATTTGTGTAAGTCCATTAAACTGGACTAGTAGCTTACTTGGTTTGAGCATCCCGTACCGACTAAAAGCTCACTTACGGGCATATAACTAAGCCTTAGGCTTAGGATAGGCCAGCCTAGGTTAGTCGAGACCCAACGTATACCCTGTCTCTCTTAGGTTCAGTGCTTCGCGGCTAACCTGCGCTGGCCTACCTGAAGCCTAAAGCTTAGTCGTATGCCTAGGCGTAGTTACAGAAGTCTGAAAATACCATTTAATCCCCTGTAAAAAATTGTTAATCGACGTGTCAATTAATTTGTGTTGTTTCTTGTAGAGTGCCATGTGTTTTTACATGTTTTTATCGACATACCGATAAATTATACATTTGCCCTTGGACCCTTGCCTCTAGGTCCTTACCCAAGGGTCCTTACTCTTAAGCCCTTGTCCTTGCGCCCTTGCCTCTAGGTCCTTATCTCTGGGTCCTTGCTCCTGGGTCCTTGCCCCTGCGTCCTTACCCCTAGACCCTTGCCCCTGTCCCTTACTTACGGACCCTTGCTCCTGGGACCTTTACTGCCCCCTTTACACCCCCCTTGCACCCCCC